>OVBA01006791.1:0-16125 GCA_900406435.1 Lepidium aucheri
AGCAGTATATACATCCGTTTACATTCAAAACCGTCTCCCATCAAAGGCAATTGAAGATGATACAACGCCTATAGAGAAGTGGTGTGGACACAAGCCAAACGTATCACACTTAAAGATATTTGGAAGTATTTGCTATGTGCATATAGCAGATCAAAAGAGGAGAAAGTTAGACGCTAAGGCAAAACGTGGAGTCTTCATTGGATACAGCAATCAATCTAAAGGCTATAGAGTTTTTATCTTGGAGAATGAAAAGGTTGAAGTATCAAGGGATGTTGAGTTCGANCGATGAAAACAAGAAGTGGGCTTGGAACAAGAAAGAAGAAGTGAAAAAGATCTTTGTCTTACCTATCAATGATCAACACACGACACAAGATCAACCTATAGATATCTCCAGCCCTATCGTGCCTCAACAAGATGATCAAGACTCTAGTGAAGACGACAATTATGATTCTCAACCTCCAAGAAGATTCAATTCTGTGCAAGAAATCTTGGACATAGCACCGAGGGTGAACATTGAAGAAGCGGCTCAAATAGTTGTAGCATGTCTTCTAGCACATGAGGAACCACAAACATACGATGAGGCATCAGTTACAAGAGAATGGAGAGAGGCTATGAATGAAGAGATAGAGATGATCGAGAAAAACAAGACATGGAAACTAGTAGACAAGACAGACAACAAAAATGTGATAAGTGTGAAGTGGATCTACAAGATCAAGACTGATGCAAACGGAAATCCAATCAAACACAAGGCAAGACTAGTTGCGAGAGGATTTTCCCAAGAGTATGGAATTGATTATCTTGAGGCATTTTCCCCCGTCTCAAGACATGATACAATAAAAGCCATCATTGCATACGCAGCACAAATGAAATGGAACTTGTATCAAATGGATGTCAAGTCAGCATTTCTAAATGGAGAATTGAAAGAAGAGGTTTATGTCACACAGCCGCCTGGTTTTGTGATTAAAGGCAAAGAAGAAAAGGTCTTAAGGCTATACAAGGCTCTATATGGCTTAAAGCAAGCACCAAGGGCTTGGTATGGAAGAATATATTCTTACTTCATTCAAAACAACTTTGAAAGAAGTATGAACGATGCAGCCTTATACACCTTGAAGCAAGGAAAAGACGTGTTGATTGTGAGCCTATACGTTGATGATATAATCATCACAGGAAGAAACATTCATCTCATCAAAACATTCAAGGAAAGCATGAAGAAAGAATTCGATATGACTGATCTTGGATTGTTACATAATTTCCTTGGCATGGAAATAATTCAAGACAACAAAGGTATATTTCTTTCTCAAGAAAAACATGCTAACAAACTTATTGACAAGTTTGGAATGAGAGAATGCAAGAGTGTAAATACTCCACTCGTACCACCAGGAAAGAAAATGGAAGATGACAAAGAGTATGGTGATCATACTAAGTATAGGAGCATTATTGGAGGATTATTATATCTATGCACATCAAGACCTGACGTGATGTATGCAAGTTCTTACCTTTCAAGATTCATGTCTTCACCACTTGTAAAACACTATCAAGAAGCAAAAAGGGTGTTACGATACATCAAAGGAACAACAAACTTTGGAATAAGCTTTACAAGCGTGGAAACACCTAAACTAATAGGCTACTCGGACAGTGATTGGGGAGGATCAACAACGGACATGAAGAGCACATCAGGGTATGTTTTTACTCTTGGTTCGGGTCTTTTTTGTTGGCAGTCAAACAAGCAGCAAACTGTGGCTTAATCTACGGCGGAGGCAGAGTACATTGCCATATGTAGTGCAGCAAATCAAGCCGTTTGGTTACAAAGACTCTTGAAGAAATTTGGTCTCAAGATTGATGAAGGAGTTCCTATTTTATGTGATAACAAATCGGCAATTGCAATTGAAAAGAATCCGGTGCAACATAGAAGAACAAAGCACATAGAGATCAAGTATCACTGTGTAAGAGAAGCGGAACAAAAGGGACTCATTCAAATGAAATATTGCAAAGGAGAAGATCAACTCGCAGACATTTGCACAAAGGCATTAAGTGGAACAAGGTTTGAAGATCTAAGGAAGAAGCTTGGAGTGAAGCCGAGATATGATTAGGGGGGGGGTGTTAAACCATAATCATATCTCGTATAATATCTCACATAATATATATATATAGTCTAATATGTATAAGTTAGTTATATATTAAATAGGGTTGTGACTTTACGATAAGTTGTGGTTTTTTAGAGTTGTAACTCTAGGTTAAGGTATGTTTTTTCATTCTACAAGTGTGTCGTTTCGATCTAATACTTATTAGATACGATTTCGTTTGTAACACAATAACGTGTGTGTAACTCGTTTCTCCTATCAATAAAATTTTGATTTTCTGTTTTAATTCATCTTGTTCTTCTTCATCAAACACAATCCTTGATACTCAAACACTGACTACTCAATAGCAAACAACCTCTTCATGTGAGCTCTTCGGGTCCTTCTAAGCCTCCAACTGCACAAAAACCACCAAATAGCATCTAAAGTGTTTAAGGGGCCCCCAACTGCTAAGATACACAAGACTATCCAACAAGTAATTCAGCTACTTGAATCTTTTCTTGTAATAGGTAAGTACTTTTTTTTAGACATCCTCATATACCTATGCATTTTTAACTCAGTTGTGATATCAAACATGAGGAGATGGCTTGGTGACAGATTTTGATGCCTCATCATGGGAGAGCTTAGCTTATAATTTTTGTTTTCTTTTGATGCCTTATGTGGCCTAACTCTAATTTGTGACTATGTGTTGTTGGCGGATTAATGGCCAAAACCTAACCGAATTTTTTTGTCGCGTTAATTCCTACATAAATTTTATGGTCCGGCTAAAATTTTAGTTTTGTGCTTTAAAATTCAAATTTCACACATGAACTTTTTAATTTCGGCCAAAATCTACGTTGACTGTTAACTCTTTTAGTCAACAGTTAAATCTTCGTTAATAGGCCGTTAAGCGACACGTGTACGACTGTTTAGTCGACATGTGTACGCGATTAAAAAATAAAATAAAATAAAAATGAAATAAATTAAAATAAAATAAAATAAAATTAATATAACAAAATAAAATAAAATCAAAGCAAATAAAATCAAATTAAATAAAAAATTAAATACAATTCAATTAAAATAAATAAAAAAAGTAAAATTACAAATAAATTTGGTGAAGATTAAATTTAAAAATTCAATTAAATTAATTAATTTAAATTCAATTAAAACAAAGTAAATTTAATTTCCAATCCGATTCAAAAAAACAAATCTCTATTCTTTTCTCCACATATTTTTCTTCGCTAAAGAAAGACTCTAACCTTCACAGTTGACAATCATAATACATCGATTCAAGAAAATCATCAATTCTACATAGATTACAACCTGATTATAATCATAATTCATCCAATTCGAAAAAATCTATTTCTAAAGATCAATTATGAAGGTTAGAACATGTAAAAATGGTCATTTTCAAACCAATTTTTTTTTGTCGTGCCGATTTCAACCAACACATAAACAAATAATGAGGTTTAAGACCATAAAATTTTAAAAATATAAATTCACAAAAAGTAATTAAAAATATAATAAAAAGAGATTTTCCAGAAGCTATGAGTGAGTGACGCACAAATTCACTAAAAATGAAGATTTAGGCCATAAATTTAGAAGTTTATAAATTCTCAAAATTAATGAAATGTGAAGTGAAAAGTTATTTTCTAAAGGTTATCGATTAATATTTTAAAATCACTTTTCACTCAAATCATATATACAAAGAAAATATATATACTAAAATTTTGATATATTATATGTTAATATGTATTTTTACAATAAATTTTTATCTATTTAAATTTAAGCTTTACTTTTATAATTTTATTTTGTATATATTAGTTGTAGAAATGATAATAAATTTTAGACTTTAATTTTATTTATTTTATGTTATATTATTTATTATTATTACTTATTTTATTTGAAAAAGGCACACCAAAAGATGTTCGTTTTTGAAAATTACCATGTTCTCTACTATACACTTATCATTTAATGGAGATTTAATGTGGAAGAAATCTGAGTGAATGGAAAAGTCAAAATTAATAAGGATTATGAATTCCACGTTTGAATGAATAATGTTTTTAACGGTTAATGTTGATTTTGGTCAACAATTTAAAGTTTATGTCATTTATTTGAAATGACACACTTCATGTAGGATTAAGCACTGCAACTATAGTTTGTGTCGACATCAACACGACCGAAAAAGTTCGGTTTGGTAATGGACATATTCTCTGAAAACATGATGTCTTATTTAGCAGACATCCAATTCCGAAAGATTTTGCATGATTTAATTGGTCAAATTCTTTGAATAATATAAAATTTCAATTTGTCCAAACAGAAAAATTATAAATTTCAAACATAATAGACTAAAGTTAATTAGCCAAAAAAATAAAATCTTTTTAATGTGGACTAAAGTTCAATATAGTTATATACTCTCTCCGTTTCAATTTAAATGATGTTTTAGGAAAAACAAATTGTTTTAAATATTTGATGTTTTAAGTTTTCAAAGTAATATTAATTGTACTTTTATGTGTTTTGACTATTTATATTCTGTAAATTAATTTTTAATTGGGTAAAAATCATTATATATACTTGAAAACAATACTTTTTTGTTGGAAAAATATAAAATTAAATGATTATGTAATTTGTATGTAAAAACCTTAAACATCACTTAAAATGAAACAGATGGAGTATATATATATATATGCATATAAAACTAACTGATATTCTATACAATGCATATTGATCCCCTTTCTCTCTCTATTCTAGAGAGAGAATTTTCTTTCTACATAGTCGGTGAGTTTATCGTTTTCTCTCTTCTTTCCTTCAAATCTTTCAGAGAGGAACTATAAATAAAACTCTACCGATTCATATGTAGAATATCCTCCTGGTTGTATTACCAGTATCTTCTCCGATTTTATGTCGATCCTCTCTTTGCATGTTCCTATTTGGTTAGTCTATGTAACTTTCCGGTAAAGACGAGATCTCCCAGCTTCGCTCTTTCACATCATTTAAAGATCTGAATCTTTGCCATGCAAATTCATCCGACATTGGATTCGGTTTAGTTTACCGATTTGAGCATCGGATTTGGCGATCTCTCCTTCCCTTCTGTCGGAGAATCAATTTGGATCTGATGAAATCGGAGACTCTTGGTCTGGCTTTCACATGTGGATTTCAATTATGTTTTGCCTTGAGCTTCAACCATTTGGGGTTAGCGGAAGAGACAAACAACAACTGGAATTGAAGAAAAGGAATTGAACTGAGGTATGGCTGTTCCGGCGGATCGTTTATCTAAGCTTCACCGAAGTCTGCAAGTCGAGAAGATGATGAACACAAATGACGTAGCTTCCTCAATACTCTAATTCTGGTTTTGGGCCTATATGTTTTATAGGATATAAATTAAAGAAGATGTAGTAGATTATTGCATTAAACTCATTTAATTAAGATAAACTAAATCAAAAAACCACTAAAGTTAAATCCTCTAAAAGATTGTTATAGAATTGGTAGCAAATTAAATTTATTACATATATGTAGAATATTCATAAGTATAATGATAATGAGTATCTTAATATATACCGGAGAATCATATATAGTAAAGATGAAAATTTTGTGTAAGTCAAAAATTTCATCTGTAGCAATTAAATATTTTAATATGTTTTAATGTTTTTTATTCGGTCTCATATGTTTTGTTCATGCAAATGTTGATGATGTCTTCTCATATTCTTTCAATCAAATTGTAAGAAAATAATTCCATACTTAACTAAAACACAATTAAATTATCCTGAGTAATGACAAATTGTATCAACTGCATTGTCTTTAATCAATAAAATGTAACTTAGCTCCCTCTTATGTCGTCTTTTAAATAGATTATTTGGCAATTTCAATTTAACATCGTCACATACTAGAATTTTACCTTCTCAAATTTCTATCAAATCAATATGGAAACTTTTCATCTCTTTTTTTCCTATATAAAAGATTACAATATAACATGTAAGGTTTTTGCGATTTTGAAAAGCATGTAATGTCAAGAAAGATGGAGATCCTTGTGTATTTGGATTTTAAAATCTTAACAAAAAGCATTTGTTATTGGTTTTATTACTTGTGAATCCTAGTTAAATAAGCTTCTATTTTATTTATCATTTGTAAATTCTAATTACTTACTGTAATAGTCCAATAAGATCCTCTAATTACTATAGTAGTCTCATGAGAATCTTCAAATAGGTGAGGGTGTGGAAAAGTCTTAAATTTTTGTGTGTGATCGTTTTATTACAGAAATGTCATTGTTATAATTCCAAATCCACCCTCTCCAAGCTTGTTTGAAAGATCAAAATCTTGAGTTGCACTTTTGAGTTCCGACTAACTAAAAGTGTCAGGTTTTACATCCATATTTAGTGTCTCTGCATAAACAATTTGGTTCTTAAAATCAGCCAATCTCAGAGATCACATTTAACCTCCATACAGGCTAATATTATTCATTCCCAAAACTTGGTTGAATTCTAGTTATAACACCTATACATTCAAGATTTGTGTATGACTTTCTTCTCTTTTGGACGATGAACATAACTACAGCCGCAAAAATATTCAAAAGTACTACACCGATAATGACACCCAACAAAAGCATAAGTCCTGTAATTTTTTGTTTGTTTGATGGTGGCATGTAATGAAAATGTCAATTCGCAATCTACTACTCAAACAAAAAACCAAATTATTTTACTCTAAAAACCAACTTAAAACAATCATCTATCAATAACCTAAACAATTCACTAGCTCTCTAAAACTTCTCCTTAAGTTCTTAGCACTCTAGATTTACAATTGTCATCCCCTTTTATAGTTTTAAGGGTTAAACACGTTTTTGCTTCGAAACCCTAAAAACTCTCAACGATATTTTGTTTCCTTTTCTAAAGGCTCTCATTATCGTGTTTCCTTTTGATAAGATGATTCTTCGATATCTCTAACTTGAATCCTTAGCCTTCTTCTCCAAGACTAACAAAGATAGCCACATGTTTTCATTAACTCTTGCACGTGACTGCTCCTTCTCAAATCAAAACACACACTTTCAATCTCTCCCTTTTTAGCATGATGCGCGTCTTGAGAAATTAACTTCCTCCTGTGCACAATTAGGTTCTTTTTTTCAATAAGCAAATTGCTGCTATGCTCCCCCTAAAGCTTTTTCCCCTATGATTAGGCATCTGGATCTATCTAGAGCCAAACTATCATCTGCTAATCTATCATCTCTCCCTGTTTGAGTGCACATTAAGATAAAAATAAACAAGTTTTTGTCTAATCGCTAGGATTGACCAATTAATGTACCAAAACACATAAGCACTATCATGAATCATAACAATGAAAGACCAACTTTAGCACACACTACAGGAAATGAGGGCATTAATAGCAATTTAAGATAGCGGTTTTAAACCGTTTGCTATTGTTTAGTTTTGCATAGCGTTTGCATTAGACTAAACCCTATGTAATATAGAGCGGGAAAATGTTAATTGTTATGCGCTTCTATTTATGTTACATATTACTTTATAATAGCACCTAATTATCTTAAATCGCTATTGTATCTAGAATAGGGGAAGTAACACAAACTTTGCCCCCGACCAACCCTAAAATTTTTACTAAAATTTTGGCTAAGGTGCATTCGAAGGCTTTGCCCAGGAAAAAAGAAGATTTCATCCTCTTTCAAACCCTCTCCAAATTTCTGATTCCTATCATATTTCTGATTCAAGTCTTCAATTTTGTCTTCTATCTTCGATCTCATATTCTCATTAAATCTCTCTTAATCTATTGTACTCTTTCTCTTCTCCAACTCTTTGTTTGAATCTGTGTTTCCCTTGTCAAACTTTTTCAGTTCAGTATTTCGCTTCAATCTATGTGTTAAACTCGCGTTCAAAAGTCAGATTAAGTAATAAATTTAGTTTTCATGATGTCGGTTTCAAGCTCTCATTTCGATTTCAAGTTTTTATTTGGATTTCAAGTTTCTATTTCTATTATGGAATTCGATTTTAGGAGTTTGAGGTAGTATTTGACTGTTACTATTCATTGATTTTGATTCTAAGGTTGAAAAACAAAAACTCTAACTGTTTGTTCGTTTTTGGTACTATGCAGATTATCAATGAATTCTCGAGTTCAGGACACATTTGCAAAGAGATTTTACAGTGTAAGCTATAATGCTATTTATCTTTACTAATTGAACTGCTTCGTGTGTGTTATTCTTAGTGTTATATATTCATAGTTTTGATAATTTGTACTTGATATGTCATATGTTTGGTAATCCGTGGTGAGGAGTTTTATTGGTGTGATATGGACAAGACATGGGTTTGGCTACCACGGTAAGAATCATTCTTTGACATTAACTATGTATTTTCATTAAGTCCATTCTTATGTATACCAATCTGAATTTGTCTATGGTATTGATGTATAGGGCTAGTCCTGAATTTGTAGAAAGAGCAACACATTTTGTGAATGCATCAGTGAGGAAGCTGGGTAATCCAGATGAAATTCTTTGTCCATGTATCATTTGTCGGAATGTTTGTCATCAGCTTAAAGAAACAGTAGTTGAGCATCTAGTCATCAATGGAATGAACAAGAAGTACATGAGGAGTTCGTGTTGGAGTGTGCATGGTGATATAAGGTATGATATGGTAACAACTAAGGCTTGTGATTTGTTACAGACGGCTTATTTCTCTGGTGAAGGAAATTCACATCAAGTGAAAGACCACTTTGAACTAGAACGAGAAGATGGTGAAAGTGAAGAAGACTATGAGTTTAGGAAGAAGTTGAGGGACGCTGTGACACCATTGTACTCTACATGCTCGAAGTACACCAAGGTTTCTGCAGTTATGGCCCTTTACAGAATAAAAGTGAAGAGTGGAATGTCAGACAACTACTTTGATCAGCTTTTGATAACAGTACATGATATGTTACCTGAAGAAAATGTTCTGCCAAAGTCCACAGCTGGGATAAAAAAGTTTCTGAAGGTCTTTGGGTTTGGCTATGATATTATTCATGTGTGCAAGAATGACTGTATATTGTATCGTAATGAATTTGATAAGCTGGAAAACTGTCCAAGATGTGGTGCTTGAAGATGAGAATTAGATAAGAATAGTGGTGAAGAAAAGAAAGGAATTCCTGGAAACATATTATGGTATTTTCCAATAAAAGACAGATTCAAAGGATGTTCAGATCAAAGGTTATGGCTCAGGATTTGCGGTGACATGCTAGCAATCTCAGTGAGGATGGTATAATGCAACACCCTGTGGACTCTTTAACATGGGCTCAGGTCAATGATCGTTGGCCAGAATTTGCTGTTGATCCAATAAATCTCCGACTTGGTATCTCAACAGATGGTATGAATCCGTTCTCCATTCAGAATACAAAATATAGTACTTGGCTAGTATTATTAGTGAATTACAACATGTCTCCTTTGATGTGTATGAAGGCTGAAAATATTATGTTGACCTTGCTGATACCTGGTCCAACAGCTCCGAATAACAATATTGATGTGTACCTAGCACCACTTATAGATGGTTTAAAGGATATGTGGAATGGGGGGGGTATAGAGGTATATGATTCATTTATGAAAGAGAACTTTACACTTACGGCGATTCTGTTATGGAGTATTAGTGCCTATCCAAGGAACGTTATCTGGATGTAAGGTGAAGGGTAAACAAGCCTATAATGTATGTGGTAAGGATACGCCTTGCAAGTGGTTAAATTTTAGTCAAAAATATGTGTATACGGGCAGCAGAAAGAGACTTTGACCTGGTCACCCTTATAGAAAGAGGAAATGTTGGTTTGATAACACTGTGGAGAATGGAACTGCAAATAGGATTCAAACAGGTTCAGAAATTTTTGAGATTCTTAAAGATTTCAGGAATGACTTTTGGGAAACCTTTGGATAAGGAAACTAAACGGAAAAGAAATGAAGATATGGAAGAGCCGGTGTAGGAAGATCAGTATGAAAAATCATCTGTTCAGTGGCGGTGGAAAAAGAGGTCCATCTTCTTTGATTTACCTTACTGGAAGGTATTTGAATAAAATATTAACTGATACTTCTATTATCAAATTCTAATGTCTGACTGATACTTCTATATATTATTCTGAGAGGATTTACCGGTGCGCCACAAAATAGATGTAATGCATGCAGAGAAGAACGTTTCTGATGCTTTATTGTCTACCTTAATGCATTGTGTTAAGTCCAAAGATGGATTGAAAGCTAGAAAAGACTTGGAAGATATTGGTATTCGGAGGCATTTGCATTCAGAGGTACGTGGTAAGAAAACATACTTTCTTCATGCAGCATTTTGGTTGTCTAATGAAGAAAAAAAAATTCTGTTCTAGGCTATCTAAATTCAGAGGTCCAGATGGGAATTGTGGGAATATTGCCAATGCTGTCTCTGTTAATCCTCCTAGTATTGGAAGCTTAAGTTCTCATGATCCCCACGTACTTATTCAGAATCTATTACCTGTTGCTTTGCAAGGGTTGCTTCCAAGAGGACCAAGGATTTTAGTCACTCGGTTATGTAACTAATTTAATGTTCTATGTCAGCGAGCTATTGATCCAGAGAAACTAATTTCGTTAGAGACTAAGATTGTTGAGACAATGTGTCATATAGAACGGTTCTTCCCACCTTCGCTTTTTGATATCATGTTCCATCTTCCTATACATCTAGCAAGAGAGGCACGCTTAGGAGGGCCAGTCCATTTCCGTTGGATGTATCCTTTTGAGAGGTTTCTTCTAATCTCTTTAACAACACATTATCTGAGAAAATGTACATCTTTATAACCAAACTTTTTATTTTTGTTTAAGGTATATGAAAACTCTAAGGCATATGTAAAGAGTTATGCAAGACCTGAAGCGTGTATGGCTGGAGAATGCGTTTCTTTTTGTTTAGAGTTCATGCAAAATTCTGTTCCTGTGAGAGATACAAAAAAACATAATGAAGATTTCGATACCATTGGGATGGTTGTTGAAGGTCAGACACTATATAAGGGAACATAGGTAACTCTTACAAATAAAGATAGAGAAAATGCACATCGATATGTCTTGATGAACTTGGCTATCATGGATCCATATGTTGGGTAAGTTCCTCTATATTCATATGGTATTTGTGTTTTGACTTCTCTAACAATTGTGTTACTGCAATTAGGATGCATTTAGAAGAACTGAGAGCAACAGATGTTCGATGTGCTAAAAATGAAACTTTGCTATGGAAATATCATACTAAACAGTTTTCACAGTGGATAAAGAAGAAGCTATTTAACTCTTACTGACTTGTTCTATATTTATTTTGGTTTCAGTAACTAATAGAAATTGTTATAACTACTTTGTAGATCCCTTCAACCTGAGAAGATCATTCCATGAAACTTAGGTGGCTGTCATATGTGCCAAGATCGACTGCATAAACTTTTAAGGTTTTGTTATTAATGGTCAGCGCTTTCACATTGATGGCATGAAGCATAAAACACAAAACACAAAACAATGGAGTCACATATGAAGCAATCAACATGTGTAGAGCTTCTGCACGTGATAATAAACAATTGGCTGATATGGTTACATACTATGGTGTGGTACAAGAGATACTACTTCGGAATTACCATATGTTTACAGTACCATTGTTTAAATGTGTTTGGGCTAACAGAGAATATGGTGTCAAGGAAGAAGATGGTTTCACACTTATTAACTTGCACATGAACCAAATGCCATATTCCCGGGACCCATATATATTACCATCACATGCAAAACATGTGTTTTATTCTAGAGAACTAGACTCATCTCCTTGGTATGTTGTAATGAGGGCACCACCGAGAGAATATCACGAGTTGGAGACAACGGAAGAGTTTATTGTTGCACCATTAGCAGTCCAACTTGATGATGACTTAGAGGATCAACATTCTGATGACGAAAATTTCTTTATCAGAGATGATCGTGAAGGGATCATAGTGGCTGAATAGGAACTATGATGAGTCTTACCTCTGATGTTGTTGTGTAATTATGTATTGTTTGATATTTCAGGAGAAACATGGTACGGACAAGAGGAGGTAGGTCTGGTGGAGGAGTACTGCGTCACTCTGCATGTCAACAAGGCTTAGAGGTGATAATAGTAAGCAAGATGCCTAAACAGAAGAAGAAAAAGCTAATAGAGATTATAGATATAGAAGTTAATGCAATTGATAAAGAAGATATAAATGCTCATGAAGGACTGACAGAAAACGTAGATGCAGGACTGACAACAAGTCATAAAGAAGGACGTACAGAGGGTGAAGAATGAGCCACAGAAGCTCCTGAAGAAGGAGATATTGATGCTCCTGAAGAAGGAGATACAGAAGCTCCTGAAGAAGGAGCTACAGATGCTCCTGAAGACAGAGCTACAAATGCTCCTGAAGACGGAACTACAGATGCTCCTGAAGAAAGAGCTACAAATGCTTATAACCATGAACCTATTTCGAACAGTTCAGTAGGATCACAAACACCAGAATCAAGTGGACATAAAAGAGGATAAGAGACCCAACAAAGATGCGTAAAGTGGCCAAAGATCCTACAGACAAGGTAGAAGTTTCATTCACTGAACTTGGTGAACATGCAGGTGAAGGTTCTGTTACACTCTCTTCGTTTCTTGGTGCTCTTGTCCGGGAACATGTCCCAGTAACACTTGATGACTAGAGAAAGCTTGATGAGCAGACGAAATGAATATTGTGGGAGGAGATTCAGGGTTATTTTTTCTAAATTGTAAATTATATACTTAATTGTTATAGCTAACATATATCCTGTTTGACATTTTATTATTTTTTCTATAGGGACGGTTTAACTTACATACTGATTGGCAGAAAGATGCTATATTCAAACATATGGGTGGCTTATGGAGGAGTGGAAAATCTAGACTGTTATCACAAGTTCGAAATGCAAAAAGTAGTTCAGAGAGACTTCAGCTAAAGCCAAGCAATACAGCTTCAGTTCAAGTCTGGAATGCTTGGATTAGGAATCGAACCAGTGCCGCTTTCAAGGTCAATTATCTCTCTTGATTGTACCCAACTAACTAAATTGATTGCTAATTGAATTAAGTGTTAAAGCTAATAAAACCGTTTTAAATGATATTGTAGGAGAAGAGTAATCATTACAAAAAGCTAAGGATGAATCAGATCCTACATACTACTAGCCGTAAGAGAACGTATAGATTAGCTCATGACATGGTTAGTTTATTTACATATATATATATATATATATAGTATATTAGATGTATAGATTGTTTCTTGAAATCATGAAAATTGACATGCATACTGCTTAAAGAAAAAAGTAGTGCATAACTTAGTAAAGTCATTAGGAGTTAAGTATGGATTGTATGACACACTCATCCTGATGGTAGACCTGTGAAGCCTGAGTTTGCTGATACTATTATAAGATACTTTGTCTCATGCTATTGATTCATGAATAAATAATATCAAATAAATACTTTGTCTCTGACACATTATCTGATGCTATTGTTATAGAAACGAATAATATCATTGGACAGTCAAATGGACTCTACTTCTGGTGATAATATAAGAGAAGATACTGTGAGTAAAGTGTTGGGAAAAGACAAATCGAGAAGAATAAGGGGGATGGGTAGAGGGATTACTGTTACAAAGCTAGCATTCATGCAAGCTAACAACTCGAAGATTGAAGAACTGAAAAGCGAGGTTATGGACTTGAAGAATATGGTCCATGACTTAGTTAGTAGCAAGGTAATCACACTCACACTTAAATGGCATTAATGTGTTACATATTTGAACATGTAAGTTCCTTTTCTATTTCAGAAAAGTTGTGGTGATAACACTTCTCAATCTGAGGTTAGTGGTATTAGCAAAGAAGGAGTTAGATGTCAGATATTAGATTGGTTCCAGACAAAGGACGTTGTTGTTGCTGAAGGAGAATTTTGCTCTGTTGAATCTTCTTATAAAATTGGACGTATCCCACTTGGTCCCAATGCAGCAGCGGTACTCATCAAATCTGTTATAGTCCCAGAAGCATATGTTTGGAGGCCTACAACAAATGTTATGTCACTAAAACAAGCTATTGGAGTCAAGATTGCATGGCCAAGTGATAAGGTTATAGTTGACAACAGTCAACGAGTATCTTCAGACACATATAGAACCAAGGTAAGTTAAGATTAATGTTATTTAACATATCTCATTTAGTTTAAAAAAAAAAGAATCCGATGCTCGTTTAATACGTCAATGGTTTAGGATAGTAGTCCTGATCACCAACTTCAACAATGCCTAATATTTGATTGGAATATGGGTCAACTTATTGCTGAGGGTGTTCTGTGTTCATCTGATCCAAATGAGCTGGTAAAAGATATTCCTTTAGTGCCAAATGCTGTTGTTCTAAGGGTTGACACTGTAATTAAACTGGACGCTTACTTGTGGAGACCAAGTGCTGACATTTTTATAATTCAAAATGCCGTCGGTACAAAGATTGCTTGGCCAGTTGATAAGATAGAACACATAGCTAAACCTGCAGTCAAAGTTCCATTGAAAAATGCCAGTCACGTAATAATTTTGACACATCTTATGTTATCTTGGTTTTTGGATATATGGCTGAGTGAAACTATGTTTATATGATGAAGAGTGCGAGTACTAATGTAAACACCAATCAAGGTGGGCAAAAAAGATGCATTATGTTGGATTGTAATGGCTCTGGTCGCAAAGTTGCAGAAGGCAAAGTATCTTCAACAAATCTAGCAGATGTTGTTCACCATGTTTCATTAGGGCCGAATGCTAGCAAGGTTTGGGTTGAAGTTTCAAAGGTGGATGATGCATTGGTGTGACGACCTAATTCAGAAATCAAGTACATTTCTGATGCAATAGGGACAACTGTTGCTTAGCCAAATGATAAACTCTTGTTTAATTAGTTTCATATTACTCATGTTGTAGTTTATTTTGAACTTATCATTTCTCTTAGTCAGTGTAAACTCGAACTTCCGAACGAATCACTTTTCTTGTGTTATTAACTAGTTTCAAATTGCCATGTTTCTCAATTGAAGTGGACCATGTAGTATTTTTCATATGAATCATGCTAGTAAGCTCTAACTTTCGAATGAATCATGCGTACATATTAACAAATAATTAACGTATTATGTATGTACTTAAAATTATATTTTATAGATAACAAAACATGTTACTTAACACTAAATTACGTAAGTACATATTAATTATGTAACTTATATAAAAAACAATATATATTATGTACATACTTTAGTTTTTAAAATAAAAATTAAAACTAACTTAAGCGCATATGTTACATTAATATAGATGTGGGGTTTAAGGTATAGAAAGGGTTTAGGGTATAGAAAAGGTTTAGGGTCTAGAAAGAGTTTAGCATCAAACATACGTTATATAAAATTATGTATTTATATATGTTTTATATGAATTAATTTGTTATATTAATTCGATAAACCTTTGTATTCACATTGTAATTATTTTTACGAATTCTAAAATTTAAAATTTTATATCAAAATATGTCATAATATTATTATAGAATATGTAGTGTCATACTTATAAATAGATATTAATACATATATTTATATGTTGATGCTAAGACTCAACAGTCGTAAGAATTGTGGAACTTCTGAATCGAATACTTTATTGAACGAAAATAGATTACAAACAAAGGTCGAACAATTCCTTTGCTTGACTCCCAAGCTCTAGGGTTTTCTCTCTCTATTTTTCTCTATCCCTTCTCAAGGTTATTGACTAGTATTTATAGGCTTTTAGACCTAGGGTTTCGGGGAATATTCTCTTGAGATTCCCCAAGATTTCTGGCGAGCATGGAGAAGGTTGGTTGCTCGCTTAGTCCGCTGCGCTTTTCGTGCTCGCCCCCAAAGATGTTACGCGACTCGCCTAGTCTCCTGCTCGGCCCATTTTCTCCAATCCATTACTATTGGGCCTCTTAAGGATTTTGGGCCTGGTACCAACAGGAGCCCCCCAGCTTTTGAAGTGGCTTAGTCAGTTCAGAAGCATATCGTGTTGGAGATTTTTCCTTTTCCNAGAAGCATATCGTGTTGGAGATTTTTCCTTTTCCTTTGATAAGCTCATATCTTCGAGA
>OVBA01006792.1:0-16122 GCA_900406435.1 Lepidium aucheri
ATGTATATATATATATATATTTTTGATTATAAGTATTATTATTAAAAATAAGTATATTTGTTATATATATAAGACATAAAAAACAGAAAATTTATAATCTCAATATAAATATGCAGGAAATAAATCAATTTTTCACAAAAACATTACTTATATATAGAAGATATAAATAAATATATTTNAATAAATATATTTGTTATATATATATAAGACATAAAAACTGAAAATCTATAATCTCAACATAAATATGCAGGAAATAAATCAATTTTTCACAAAAACATTACTTATATATAGAAGATATAAATAAATATATTNGTTTTCAAAAACAAAAATTTATATTAGTTATATTAAATATCAGTTTTGTTAATCTACAAATACATNCAACTAATGATATCCACTTTCAAGTTTTCAAAAACTAAAATTATATTAGTCATATTAAATATCAGTTTTGTTAATCTACAAATACATATTAATAAGATGATTATACATACATNGATTATAAATACATGTATATTAATATATACTTGCTGAATTGATTAAAATATTTATAAATAAAAATCTTTGTCAAATTGATACAATAAAACAAAAATATGCATGGATCTACAAAATTAAATGAATACAAGTTTAAAACTATATATATATTTTTATATTAGTATATACTTAATAAATTACTTATGATATGAATAAACAAAAATATGTGTTCTATCGATAATGTATAACACAACAAAATTAAACACAAATCTTAAAACCTAAATAAATACAAGTTCAAAACCCTAAATAAATACAGGTCTAAAAGCTAAGTTATAAACGAGTCTAAAACACAAATGAACATGAGTCAAAACGTAAATGACATGAGTCAATAAATTTTATATGTAAAATTATAATGCATCAAAATTTAAGTAAACAGAAATAAAAAATATATTTTGTGTACAACAAACACCGGTGATCACTATAAATTTATTTTTAATATATCAAATATATATAATTAAATAATTAATAAATTTACACATACCAATCAAACCATAAATAAATAAATAAAACAAACAAATATTACCTAACCCGTGCATAGCACGGAACATCATCTAGTTTAATAGTATTTATTAAATTATTTTTGCAGTGGTAAAAAATAATTAAAACCACCATATACACACAACTGTAAACAATGGTTTTTTAATGGATAGATGTATGTTTATGAGTAGTTAAAAAACACAATTAAGACACTGATTAATCCGGTAGAGACAAAACAAAAAAAAAAACAACAACAAAATGAGTTTTAAAAATCCTAAAATAAGTATAGTTATTTTCCTTTTTTAGAAACTCATAAAGAAACAGAGAACAAAATAAAACCATAAGCCTATTTTTTGTATTATCAACAGTTTTATCACTAGCCGAATTACCCGTTAAGCCTTAGAAAACAAAGCAACCAAAATAACGAACTCTTAATTTATCATTACCGTTATAAATAAGACATATATGACAATTATGAAAAGTTGTACACTCCAAGGAAGGCTACGTAACCTTTCGACGGAGGAGTCCATAAAACTCACAATTCATTTGTCTCAAAGAACAACGAACAGCTCTAAATATCTTTAAGACACAATCTTAAGAGCTGTTCAAGTTCAGACAATTTGATAGAAATTGTAAGGAGAAACACATAAAACAATAATGTCGTACGGGTACGACAATGATTCCAAGAGAAAGAGGAGATATGTTGTTATAACTATCTCCTCTGTTCTTTTGATTTCAATGGTGGTTGCTGTTACCGTCGGCGTTAGCCTCAATAAGCACGGCGATTCTGTTGACTCTGAAGGTAACAAAAAGGTAACAGCTTCTGTGAAGGCCGTTAAGGATGTGTGTGCACCAACTGATTACAAGAAGACTTGTGAAGACTCTTTGATTAAGAATGGACATAACACAACTGATCCGATTGAGTTGATTAAGACAGCTTTTAAAGTTACAATGAAGCAGATTACAGATGCGGCTAAGAAGTCACAAACATTGATTGAGCTTCAGAAGGATCCTAGGACAAAGATGGCTCTTGATCAGTGCAATGAGCTGATGAATTATGCTTTGGATGAGCTTAATAGCTCTTTTGAGGAGCTTGGGAAGTTTGAGTTCCATAAGCTCGATGAAGCTTTGATCAATTTGAGGATTTGGCTTAGCGCTGCTATTAGCCATGAGGAGACTTGTCTTGAAGGGTTTCAAGGGACACAAGGGAATGCAGGAGAGACAATGAAGAAAGCTTTGAAAACCGCAATAGAGTTGACTCACAATGGACTAGCAATCGTCAGCGAAATGTCTCATTTTGTTGGCCAAATGGAGATTCCAGGGCTGAACAACCGTCGGCTTCTTTCTGAAGATATCCCTTTGTGGGTGGACCAACGTGGTCGTCGGCTTTTGCAGGCTGCAGCTGCGTACTCTGATGTGAAGCCTGATATTGTGGTGGCTCAAGATGGTAGTGGTCAATACACAACGATCAATGATGCATTGAAGAATGTCCCTAAGAAGAGGAACTCTACCTTTGTGGTTCACATTAAGGCTGGAATCTACAAGGAGTATGTTCAAGTGAACAAGAGCATGACTCATCTTGTGTTCATTGGTGATGGTCCTGACAAAACCATCATTACCGGTAACAAGAATTACAAGGACGGTATCACTACCTTCCGAACCGCCACTGTTGGTAAGATATATCTATTTGATGATTTGTGCTCGTTAGCTATATAGTTTTAGAAGTCGTTAACAAATCATCTAATGGTTCTTGCAGCTGTTGTTGGAGACTACTTCATTGCTAAGAACATTGGCTTTGAAAACACTGCTGGTGCAATAAAACATCAAGCCGTTGCGGTTAGGGTTCAATCAGATGAGTCAATATTCTTCAATTGTAGATTTGATGGTTACCAAGATACACTCTACACTCACTCCCACCGTCAGTTCTACCGTGATTGTACCATCTCAGGCACCATTGATTTCCTCTTTGGAGATGCAGCTGCTGTATTCCAAAACTGTACTTTGTTGGTGAGGAAGCCACTTCCAAACCAAGCATGTCCAATCACAGCACATGGTCGTAAAGACCCAAGAGAATCCACTGGATTTGTCTTCCAAGGATGCACAATTGCAGGCGAACCGGATTACTTGGCAGTCAAGGAAACCAGCAAAGCTTATCTCGGAAGACCATGGAAAGAGTACTCAAGGACTATCATCATGAACTCTTTCATCCCAGATTTCGTCCAGCCACAAGGATGGCAACCATGGCTCGGTGACTTCGGTCTCAAGACATTGTTCTACTCTGAGGTAAAGAACACAGGACCAGGTTCAGCCCTCGCAAATCGGGTTACTTGGGCTGGAATCAAGACACTAAGCGACGAAGATGTCCTCAGGTTCACACCAGCTGTGTACATTCAAGGTGATGCTTGGGTTCCTGGAAAAGGTGTTCCTTACACTTCAGGCCTATTGGGTGCAAACCCAACTGCAGCAACCACCAGCCCGAGCAGCTTCTCCTTTGCAGATACAAGTGGCGCAGGCTCACTTCCTCCAGCAGCTTCGCCAAAAAGTTCGATTAAGATGGCTTCAACAGAGACCCCAGTTAAAATGATTTCAAAGTCTACCTAATATAATGTGTTTTTCCTTACTATAATTCATAAAGACCTGAAAAAAAAAATTTGCTCAACCTTGAGAATTTCAGGATTATTAATCTATCAAATTGTTGAGACTTATGTTTAGATTTGTAAACTCATATTTAATATTGAATTATATTAAAATGTCGTTTATAAATCCATTAACTAACTGCATCTTGTAAACCATCATGTAGAAACTAAGTCCATTAGTAGATTTCAAAGAATTTTAGGTTTTGAATGGAATATGGGAGAAAAACAGTTCTCCTATAAATAAGGATCATCTGCATTTTAGTTTACATTCATATATCATTTTAACATAATTTTAGCATGACAAAAAATTAATAAAATAATAATGATTTGCAAGCAGATTATTATAAAGAGAAAAAAATATATGGACTTCTTTCATGTCTCACGCCCCTATCTACATTTTTTTTAACTTTTTCCTTTTTTCATTTATTTAATTAATATAGATAAATATATATTTTCTACATCATTTCTTTTTACATATTATTATTTGGTAATTAAAACAACTACCATAAATCAAACATGTATCTATATATATAAGTCAAATATTATTATCTAGATCTTGATCTATATCCACATATCCCTAATTTCTATTCTAATCATTTTAAGTTACAAGAACTATGATAAATTCGGATTCGGGAAATTTATAATTTAAAAAAACATAGCCGAGTAGTAAATAATATATATTCGGTTCAGTTTGATTTCAAAAATAAAAATAATTAATTAGTTTTATTTAAAGATTGTATTTTTTCATGTATAAAAGACATATATATGTATAATTAAAATATTAGTTTTTTATGAATGTTGGTTACTTTTGTTTGGTTTCATATAATTTAGGGTTTGGTTCGGAAAGAATAATAATTTGGTAATAAAGATTTCATTCCCTTCAGATAATTCTATATATCGGTTCAAAATCGGTTTCATGAATATCGTTTCAAGTTCATAATGCTCAATTTTTTTAGATAGTTAAATAAAAACAATAAAATTACATTTTGAAAATACCAAAAAATACTTAAAACATAGTTGAATACCCAAATATTCAAAAATATCTAAAATTACCAAAACAATATTCCTAAATACTAGAAGATTGGGTTTGTGGGTATTCGTTTGGTTTTTGGTTCATGTTCGGGTTCGAGTCTGATAATAAAATAAAATAAGAGATATAAAATTGTAAAAAAGAATCTTATATTAAAATAAAAATATAAAATATGATTTTCATGATCTGCATATGATCTGCATGATCTGCGTAATTTACATTTTTTGATCTGCGTCCACCATTCGAAGCCTTAATTTCATCTGACACGGTCCCGCCTCGAGGACCATAGACCCCACATAAAGCTATTTTGCTCTCACTTAAACGTTGTGGGAATCGATCCATAGTATTAGGACTGAGGGGAGGAGTATTCAACCATCTCATCCAACTCATCCGGGCAATTTTAATTTCATCTAAGAGAAAGAAACTTTATATACACATGAATAGAAACTAAATGCTTGCTTACCTGAAAGATGAAAATTTTGTGAGAAATAGAAAGTAGTTGCAACTAACTTCATTTACTTCTGCATTCACTTCATTGACGGAGATAATGAAGTACATAGATAAAATCGACAAAACTGTGACAAATGTTACTTTTGCATGCATACTTCCAGATATAGTTTTTTGTTTTTTTTTCTGGTACATTATAAAATTTGATGCAATAAATGAGAGTAGCTTCGGTAGACAAATTTGCATGCAGAAAAAGACAATCCAACTACCTTTTATGGTTTTACGAGTCTGCATTTACTTCAACTTTCACTTCCATTGGTACTTCATCTTCACCAAATGGGAAAAGACTCTTCTTTTGAGATACGTCCATTTTTTATAGAGCAAACAAAATCAATATCTTATTGTATATTCCCTCCGTTTCATAATAAACCTTGTTTTAGTATTTTGCACATAAATTAAGAAAACATATTAAAATATAATTATACCCTTGAAAACTAATTGACTCTTGATATTCTTTTTATTTGATTGGTTAATAATAAAGTTAAATTAGACCATTTATGCTAAAAATTATATTGAAAATGTATACTAACACTTATTTTGAAAAAAAAACAAACTTAAATTATAAAACGGAAGGAATAATATTTAAAAGAAAATTCCCTTTGGATTCTCTATATATATATTACAACCAAATTGACTCAACCACACAGCTTCTAAAGTAAAAACACATTCATAACAATTTTTTTAAAAGGAGAAATAGAAATGGAAGGAATCACTCATAGAATGGTGAGTGTAAATGGCATAACAATGCACATTGCAGAAAAAGGTCCTAAAGAAGGTCCTGTTGTGCTTCTCCTCCATGGATTTCCTGATCTTTGGTACACATGGCGTCACCAGCTTAATGAGTTATCATCTTTAGGTTACCACACCGTTGCTCCAGATCTTCGAGGCTATGGAGACTCGTCGTCACCGAAGTCTTTCTCTGAGTACACTTGTCTTAACGTTGTTGGTGATCTCGTGGCTCTATTGGACAGTGTTGCTGGTGATCAAGAGAAGGTGTTTCTTGCTGGTCATGATTGGGGAGCTATTATTGGATGGTTTCTTTGTTTGTTTCGACCTGATAAGATTAAGGGCTTTGTGTGTTTGAGTGTTCCGTATAGACCAAGAAACCCTAAGGTTAAACCTGTTGAAGGGTTTAAGGCTTTGTTTGGAGATGATTACTACATTTGTAGATTCCAGGTTCTGCTTTTGATTCTTCTTTACTTTACTCTTTTATCAACAGATTGTACTACTCCGTTAAAATCGACTCATACGCTCTTACCATTATTCATGTCAAGTTGTTTTAACAATGTGAATATGCAGGAACCAGGAAAGATTGAAGAAGAGATTGCAAGTGCAAATCCAAGCAGATTTCTGAAGAACATCTTCACAATGAGAAAACCTGGTCCACCAATTTTACCTAAGGATAATCCTTTTGGAGCAAACTCTAACTCTAACAACGAAAACATCGAATTCCCTGAATGGTTTACTAATGAAGATCTTGATTTCTATGTCTCCAAATTCGAGAAGAGCGGATTTACTGGCGGATTAAACTACTATAGAGCCATGGATCTGTAAGTTCTAAATATATATGAATGTGTACTTTAGAGCTTATGTGTTGATATTGGTTCTTGGATCATATCAGGAGTTGGGAACTGACTGCACCATGGAATGGAGTTAAGATTGAAGTTCCGGTGAAGTTCATGACCGGTGATTTCGACATGGTTTACACTACACCAGGGATTAAAGAATACATTCACGGTGGTGGATTTGCTGCAGATGTTCCAAATCTTCAAGAGATAGTTGTGATTGAAGATGCTGGTCACTTTGTTAACCAAGAGAAACCTCAAGAGGTCACTGCTCATATTCATGACTTCTTCACCAAGCTTCAGGACAAATAAAACAAATACCTTTTAGGTTTCTTGTTTGGTTTCATTATGTTTAAATGTTTGAATAAATTTTCTAGTTGTTTAGAAATATAAATAACTATATTTTAACTATTCCTAATAAATAATCCGTTTAACGTAATATAAATTTATGATAAATAGTTTATGGTGTTATAGTACATCTATGACAATAACATACACTTATTTTTCATTTTACACATTTTATGAAAATTTGGTTTCATAATATGGTCATAAATAACAAACTTGATATGTTTAATCATGATTTTTTGAAAATGTGATAAATCCATTATGTAAATTATAACAAATCTAAACTAAACCAATAACAATATTGCATTTATAATATGACATCACTATTATTACCATTACATACACCATATTAGTGATATCAAAATTTAACCAAATTCACGAATTAACAAAACAAAATTTAACATTTATCGATGAATCGATCAGAATTATACCAATAGAAATGAATCAATCATATGATTCACATGATTGTTATGTGAATATACGCATTAATAAATTTAATTATCAATTATACATAATTATTGAACAATTGTGAGCAAACATATAAGATTACTTAAATGAACCAATTGATTTCAGGTATAATATCACGTAAACCAACATATAGTGCCAATTAGATTGAAAGAGTGAAAAAACAAGATTGAATCTTGTTCGTTGAATCTAAAAGTTAGATTGTAATAAAATCATGATCCAACAGACAAAAGAGAAAAGCAACGATAACTAAAAGAATTGAATCAAAGATCACATATCTCTCGCTTTTGAAGCTTTGTTTTTAATCAATTTACCGAGAAACCGATCAAAATTATATCAATAGAAATAAACCAATTATATGATCACATAATCATTATGTGAATCTAAGCATAAATGAATTTAGTTATCAATTATACATAATTATTGAACAATCGTACACTGACATATAAAGTTACTTGAATGCACCAATTGATTTCAAGTATAATATCACGTAAACCAACGTATAGTGCAAATTGGACCAACATAAACATTTATGATTTTAATTTGAACCAATTGATTTTACAAACCAATTAATTTTATGAACCAGGTTATTTTGATTGAACCAATTGGTTTTATGAACCGATTCATTTAATTTTATTTTTACCAACATTCAATGAACCAATTGCGCACGTAAGCAATTGGTTCCAGCAATTGTTTTCTCCAATTATGATAAACTTATTTTCAAGTTATGATAAGTCATGGACTTATCCTAACAAATCAATTATTATATGAGGATATTTCTAATTTGTTGACCTTCTTTTCACAATTTTTTATTAGAATTATTTGATTGTTATGGGTTTCATGATCCATAAACGGATTTTTATGTTTAAAGAGCGAAAAACAAGATTGAATGATGTTTGTTGAATCTAAAAATTAGATTCTAACAAATTCATAATCCAACTGATGAAAGAGAAGAGTAAAAGTACGATAGATAACCGAATTGAGTTAAAAATTAGATTGAATCAATCTCAATAACTTTTGATTTTGCTTTGATATTTCTAGCTTTTAGAGCTTTGTTCTTCTTCTGATCTTCTCCTTTGTATATTTTTGTGAGATTCAATCTTAAAGTCTTTGACAGTCATCTTTAATCAAACTTCCACCTGCTTTCAATGGTCCTACATAATTTTTAATTCAATGGGTAAAATGCATTTTTACATTTGTTGTTGTTGAGATCGATGAACCACTTCCTCAACAATATGAAATTTTGTTTAACAACCACCACTTATTAGCATTTTTACCGAATATACCCATCAGTTGAGAACATGAGTTTTACAAAGTTTTGCATAGACATATATGAAGATAAAATATTCTGGTGGAACTTGGTTAACGCTAAATGAAAACTCCATACTTGCTTCCCAGTAAACGTGGCATATGTTGCACTTATTAAAATTATGATTTTAACATTAAAAAAATTATATCATTTTAATAATGAAATAATAATATTTTGGAGTATTTAGATTCCTTTTAATGAGCATAATTATGTATTTACATGTTAAATCAAAAAATAAATTGAATGAAAAATTATAGATCAAAGAATATAACTTGAAGTGATTTAAATTAATCAAATTCAATTTTTGATGGGCTTTGATCATTAAACAAATCAAATGCCTCTTATACTCTAGCCTAAGCGGAAGAAAGGCAATGGATCCATAAGATTTTTGGCCCAGCTGTTTAAGGATTAGATCCACGAGGCCCACTAAACTATCTCATGGCTCTCACCTTTGCGAAATCCTAGCAGATCTGACAGATGAACAATTTGGCTATTTGGTTGTTGAAGCTTTATAAACGGACAATTAAGAATTAAGTTTAACATTATAAAGCTTAATGTGTAAATAAGCACACAGGGAAACAAACTTAAAATCATGTCTCAGACAAAAGAAATACCAGAATTCTCTAACAAAAATCCAATTACGAAAAAGATTAAGAAGCAACAATACTCCAGAATCAAGTTCAATGGCAATGACACCTTTCTTAAACCTTGAATCCACGACTCTTCCTCCTTCCTCTGGCCTTCTCGAACTTCCTTCCTTTGGACCGAACATATGGCTTTGAGTGACTGCCTGGCACACCAGGAGCAGGACCAAAATGCTTCACTGCTTCACGTGAGTTCTTAGGTCCTCTGAGCAAAATCTGTAACACATAATCAGAGACCAGTTTGTAAATCATCAACATGTTGAAGATAAAAAACAGAGGTCTGGGATGGTTTGGCTGAGAGAAGAGACATACCGTGTTCTGGCCTAATGGAGCTCTGAGAGCGAGCTGGTCAAAGGTTAAGCATTCACCTCCAGCTTTCTCAATGCGAGCTCTTGCTCTCTCTGTGAATCTCAAGGCAGTAACTTTCATAGCTGGAATCTCGTGTATCCTCAAATCATCAGTTACAGTTCCAACTAAAACAGCAATCTTATCATCCTATAATATCATAACACGAAAGCACATTCAAAACTAACGAAATGGAATCCACCAGCTACTAATATAGACATGAAGGTTCAATGAAAATACCTTCCCCTTCATGAATTTCACGACCCTTGATAGAGAAAGAGGAGCTTTGTTGACTTTACTCATAAAAAGCCTCTTCAATATCACAGCATTGAACTTGCTTTGAGTTCTCCTTACCAAAAATCGGTAAAGCTACAAAATATCAAAAAACAAAAGTCCAAACTCTCATATTCAAAATACTATTTCCCCAACTAAAAACCTCTTCTAAGAAAAAAAAAATCGTTGTTGAAGTTCTAACCTTGACAGTGAGCTTAAGATAGACATCATCGGACTTTGGAGCAGTCCTTCTCGTCTTCTTGCTCTTACCTCCAGCGATCAAATCAATACCCTGCAAACACGACGAGTTCATCTCAGAAGAAAAATACGAAATCAATAAGGACTACACTCTAACCCGAGACGCAAATGTCACAAGGAATAACCTAACCGGAATCCAATAGCCGATTAACAGATTCCACAATTCGAAACACAGAACGCATACTCTACACTGAAGATTGAGAAGAGAATGCGAACGTACCATTGTAGGAACCGGAGATTGGGAACCGCCGCTCGGAGATTTTGCAGGACAACGAGAATGTGTTTAGGGTTTATAATTTTTATATATAGTAACGACGGACGACTCACATCAGTTTAATTTAGGGCTCCTTTTAATGGGCCTAAAGAAGCCCAATCATTGTTAACTCATGGGCCTAAATGAGCCCAATAATAATGTTTTAATTATTTTAAAATAATCAACATAATGGGCACCCATTTACGAAAGCAAGTACGACTTTCACACGAACTCACACAAACACACACGAACATAAAGACATATCTAAATCTAACCATAAAACCGAACTTTTCAAAAGACGCGGTTTCTCACCCGACAACAAATTACCTGTAATTTTTTTTTCCGGCAATTAGATAGACAAAACTCAATCTATAGTTTAAAATTTATCTCTAAAATCTTTTTTTTTAAATCTTTTTTTAAGTTATCATAATACAGCAGATAGAAATCAAATTATAATGTCAAATTATTTGTAAATCATCCTAACTACCAGACTCTACACAAATTACATGTAATAAATTAATGAGTTATGTAAAAAATAAACAAATACAAGGAGACTGCTGCTTACTTTGACTCTTTCCAATGAGAATCATACACGTCTTCTTAATTTGGCTGGATTTTCCAATGAGATCCATCACCGACCCTCCACTATAACCCAAATTCTTGCCTTTGAAGCTTTCACTAATTACTTCTTCTTCTTTTTCTATTTTCAGCTTTCATAAATTTGCTCTTATAATCATTTTCACTACTTTGTTTCATCTGATCAACTTTTGTTGTTGGTCATTGGATCCATGTTACATCATGTAATTATCAATTGATGATAGTTGACTACTTAATGTCCATTATCTATGGCTAAAGATTGTTTGACATTACACTAAACTTATATAGATATGTATTGTCTATTATTATGTTTTTTATAATATGGTAATTCAATTCAACGAAGATATCATACTAAACTTCAGTCAAGGTATACATTTTTCTTCTGAAAAAGTAATAAGATATAATTTTGAAGCGAAAATGAACCATGTCAATAAATTCAGTATTATGCACTTTCAGAGACATTTGGACATTCAAATATAGGATAAGACATTTACTAGCTTCCTAAATTCTAGTACTACTATTGGACCATATCCGCATGAGTTATTCTATTACTCCTAGAAAAAAAATTGTTTTATTTTAATTGATGTTTTAAAATTTATATGCAAAATTTATTGGGTTTTAAGTTTTTTTAACTGTTTAAATTCTATGTATTGATTTGTAATTGGTTAGATTATTTTGGAATTTGTGATAAAAATATTTTGTTTAGAAAAAAGAATTTAATGTTTTCTTAATTTATGTAAAAACTCTAAAATTTCAACTATTAAAAAGAAGTATTATTTTCATATTTTTAATATTTGACTTATGAATTATATGATTAGCACTTCTAACCTTATAATGTTATGTTTCCAATTCAAAGTCAAATGTACCAATTTTTAATTCAAATCAAATAATCCCTTAAACATAAGCTGAAATTCATTTTTGACAGGCTTTAATTAAAATTCAAAAATTCTTAGTGTGTAATCATTAGCCATTAAAAGATAATCTGCACTGAAAATATAATTCCAAAATTTCTGGTAAGAGGAGAGAGAGAGGAAGGAAAAGCTCTAATCCTGCACCATCTGTTTTTCTTCTAATAAAGCTTAAAGCTTATCTCTTCCTCTTCTTCTCAAATTAATAAATTTTTAATCTTTGTATAATTACGGATTTGTAATTGTCTAATCTTGCCCATTTAATCCACTTTCCTCCTCTGAGTTTTAAGACTAATAAAGATTTATTCTTGTTTCTCCCTCGCTCTCTCTCTTTGTGTTTCCCGCATTTTCTCGGGAAAGAAAAGTTTGTCATTTTCTGATCACCTCTGTATCTAATCCTTTTATCTATACACGACCCTTTGTGTATTGCTTGATTGGCGCAAAGCCTTTGTTTTAAATTTTGGATTTTGGTTGGGATCGAAAGAAGAATTATGACGACAATGGAAGGGATGATGGAGATGGGTGTGTTGGATGATATAATAAGGAGATTGTTAGAAGGTAAAGGAGGCAAACAGGTTCAGCTCTCAGAGATCGAGATCCGTCAACTTTGTGTTAACGCTAGACAAATCTTCCTTTCTCAGCCTAATCTTCTCGAGCTTCATGCCCCTATTCGCATCTGCGGTCTCTCTCTTTCTCTATCTCTCTTCATTTGGGGATTTGATGATGATATGATGATCAAAGTTGTGTTTATTTGGTTTTGATGATGTGTGTTTGAGTCATAATGCACGATTGGGGGTTAAAATGTTACTAGTTTTGGCATGTAAGGTTAGATTAATGGTGAAATTTGGGGAAATTTTGCATGTAAGATCCTGCAATTTGGGATCCTATGTATGATTCTGATGTTATGGTTTTTGCATTATGCTCTGATTGTTCTGATTGAGGTACTAATGGTTTCCATTATAATCTGTATTCAGGTGATATTCATGGACAGTACCAAGATCTTCTGAGGCTATTTGAATACGGAGGCTATCCTCCTTCAGCAAACTATCTCTTCCTCGGTGATTACGTTGATAGAGGCAAGCAAAGTCTTGAAACAATATGTTTACTTCTGGCTTACAAAATCCGGTATCCTTCCAAGATATTTCTTTTGAGAGGAAACCATGAAGACGCTAAGATCAACCGGATTTACGGGTTCTATGATGAATGCAAGAGGAGATTCAATGTACGGCTTTGGAAGATATTCACTGACTGCTTCAATTGTTTACCAGTTGCTGCTCTTATTGACGAGAAGATCTTATGTATGCACGGTGGTTTATCACCGGAATTGGATAATTTGGGTCAGATTCGAGAGATTCAAAGGCCAACAGAGATTCCAGACACTGGTCTTCTTTGTGATTTACTTTGGTCTGATCCTGATCAGAAGAGTGAAGGATGGGCTGATAGTGATCGAGGTATCTCCAGCACGTTTGGAGCTGATGTAGTTGCTGAGTTTTTGGATAAGAATGATCTTGACCTCATTTGTCGAGGCCATCAGGTAACACAAACTTCGCATTAGTTGTGAATTTGGTCATAAGCCAAGAGACTTTTATGAGAATATCTCAAGATATTGAATCTGTGGGGGACGTGTGTGCAGGTAGTGGAAGATGGATATGAGTTTTTCGCAAAACGGAGATTAGTTACAATATTCTCAGCTCCAAACTATGGTGGAGAGTTTGATAATGCTGGTGCATTATTGAGCGTGGATGAAACACTTGTTTGCTCCTTTGAGATTCTGAAACCAGCCCCAGCTTCAAGCAGTAACCCTCTCAAGAAGGTTTGTTTCCACCAAATGAATCTAAGACCTTTTGTATCCGATAAAGCCAAACATTTTAGACTAGTTGAGTCATAACTTAACATGTTTTTCTTTTCATATTCGTTTATCTCTCAGGTACCAAAAATGGGAAAGTCTTGAAACTCAGTAAAGCTTGTCCCTTGGAGATGCTCAAGCTAGGTTCTGTGCATTTCTTCAGATGTAGGTTAACTGCAATGGAGAAGTGAACTACTTTACTTAATCATTAAAGAAGAAGCATCTGTAGAAAAAAAAAAGAGAAAGAAAAAGAAAACAAAAGTTGTTATCCAAATATTCTGTGTAGAGTTGCAGAAACATCTCTTTTCTGTTGTTTCAGGAGATCTTCATCTCCATTTGGTCTGTTTTTTTTCTTCTTATTGTTCTTTTAACATCTTAGTTTTGTTAGAATGTCTCTCTTCTTTTGTATCATCAATTTACCACTTTTCTTAATCTTTCAAAGTTTGGCTCTTACTTTTCTGAACCTTCTGTACATTACAAACAATATTCGTATTTAAAAGCATTTTACAAGTCTTATATTGCAATACTAAAGAGTTACAAAATCATCCTGCTCTTGTTCTTAAACATCGTCATCTTCTTCAACGATGTCTTCTTACGAATTGTAGGTAATGTAATGCACAATGGCATTTTTGTCTTTCGATTTCTTCTTACTATATAAACTGTGTTTTGTCTGACAAGAAACGTAGCCATTGATTTTGCTTTGTCATCCTCCGATTCTGCTCATCTCTTGATTCTTTATCCTCCTGATTGTACTCAGAATCCTCACCGCCAGATTCTTCTTCTTCACGCCAATTCTTCATATTTTCTAATTTTTTTACAAATCTTAATTATAATGTTAAGGAGCTCCTAACATTATAAGCAAAATGTACATTATTGGCGCAAAAAATATGATATCATATATATTCTATAACGGTTTCACAAATGTTATAATATCGGTAGCTATGGTAAGTTCTACTCATATGATAATATTCTTTGTATATGATATGATAGATTAAGTTACCGTAGTAATATCTGAACGTTTTTATTTATTTTGTTATAGTACTTCTAGATTTTGTTAAAAATGATAACAATTCGTTCTATGTGCTATCACATATATAATACCAATTTTGTATGACTTTAATATTTTTTGTTATAAATTTTTTTGTGTTGTTATATATTCTTGTTTCACAAAATTTGATTTTTGAATTATTAAATACATTTTTATTTATAAATTAATTCAAAATAAATGATGTATCTCGTAAAACGAGATTACATACAATACATGGTTTGAGAAGCTGCTTATATGTTAAATGGTAAAAACTCAGATTGACATGACATTACAACAACGAGCTAGTGTTTGGTTAACAACAAGTGTGCATTTTGATCCAAAGTTATAACGTTATATCCACATGATATTGAAGGTTACAAAGTTAGAAGAATATAATCTTGTTCTCTTGTCAATCTTTTCATGCATCTCTCTGGATTCTAAGTAGAGTCTCCTGCAGATTGTTCCACCTGAGTAATAAAATGTCAAACATCATCAATTGGTTAAAAAGGAAGTGAACAATGAGAGGGAAAGAGAAAGAGAGGCAAAACCAGATTAAGAGCATTTCTTCTACAAGAGTAGTCTTCTAAGAATGACTTCTACAAATGACCTCGCAATGCCTGTGATAGACATGATTTCTATCAATTCAAACATTGTCTGACCCCAAGATGTTTCTGTGGAATTATCAGCTGTTTGGAAAATGAGACTTGCTGCATCCCAGAATTGCTTGCCAATAGATATCGCTTGAGAAGCTGTCTCGCTGATCATAGCTTCGTTTGTTTCACACGGTACTACAACCTAAAACATAACAAGAACAAGACTCTCTCTAAGACTTCCGAATTATCTCAATACATTTCTATCTCAACACAGGTCTTACCTGATTACTCGCATTACTACTACAGTAAGCATCTGAGCAAGCTTCAAAGACTTTGTCATAACACAATCGTGCCTGGTTTTCTACAGTTAATGAAGCCATTGGCATCTGTGAAGTAGAGGAACAAGTTTTCTCGTTGAAGGCTTTGGACATTTGTACATCCTTAAATTCAGAAGTGCACACCCCCTTCACAGTTTGTTTATCTGATCTCGCACCTGAAATGCATACAACGCTCAAA
>OVBA01006793.1:0-16122 GCA_900406435.1 Lepidium aucheri
TCGACTAGGTGATCAAGCTAATCTATGCATTAAGCTCAAGTATTAGAAGGATAATATTCCATTCATCAATCCTATTCGTTCCCTAACAGTTGGATTCTGAAACCCTAGAATCCCTAAACTCGATCTAAGATCTACTCAGACATAAAACAATGAACCAAGCAAATCATGATGAACTGAAACTGAAATTGCATTAAGAAATAGAAATAGGATTCAGAAATTCTTCTCAAGTGTGAAAAGATCTTCTTCCTAGCTTACAAACTCTCAAACTTCTGTAAAAATCGTTCTTCTTAAGCTCAAAGACGACTTACTAAAATAAAATAGGAAAAGAGTATTTATAGGTTTCAAAACAAGAGCTGAAAAATCATGAAATTAGGTTTCTTCGAAGGGCATTGATCGATCGATCCTTGTGTTGATCGATCGATCTTTGGATATTGAGTCGACCTCTCAGAAGCAAAGTTGTTCTTCAGAATGTGCACATATTCTTCGTTAAAGTTCTGATCAATCGATCTTTGTATTGACCGATTGATCTTTCCTCTCGTGGAGAATACCTGAAAACGCTACAAATTTCTGCAAAGTTCACCTTCAAGCATGATTCCAACTCTGAATGTTTTTGACCTGAAATCTCAATAAAACACAGACAAATTCCCCAAATATAACCGTAATAATGAGCTCAAAACCGACAAAATATGAGGAACATAAGTGATTAATCGAACTCCATCAGCACCACTAAACTTTCGGATTCCTGAAGCAGTTCGGAGTGGTAAGTGCCCATATTATTCACATATAAGAAGGTTTTACTGTTTTGTGTATTACCATGTGGATCAAGGCAAGTTAAAGCCTAGAGCTAAGAAAGAAATACTTGTAGGATACCCTCAGGGAGTTAAATGGTATCGGATTTGGAGCAGTGAAGACAAAAGATACATCATTAGCCGAGATGTTACATTTAGAGATGACATTCTCTACAAGGACATTGGTAAGGTGACAGATGTTGAGACTACTGTACCTAAAGGAACTGGAAAAAGAGTGTCATTTATTCTGCCAAGTGACACTCAACCAGAAACAAAAATCAAGGAACAAGAGAAATTAAGCAAGGTGGAGCCAATTCTATTTGTGATGAGAATACAGAAGAATCAGAGGGAGAATTGGATACAAATACACTTGAAAATTATCAGCTTGCAAAGGATAGAGAAAGGAGGTCAAATATAAAAGCACCAAGTTGATATGATGATTCAGATGTTGCTGCCTATGCATTAAACATGGAACATATCATAAATGATGAGGAACCAAGCACTTATCATGAAGCAATCAGTGGGGTTGATGGAGATAGTTGGAAAGAAGAAACTAGTGAGGAAATGGACTCTTTGATGAAAAATCAGACTTGGAGACTTAGTCACAAACCAGATGGACAGAGAAGTATTGGGTGCAAGTGGATTTTCAACATAAAACTTAGAATTCTTGGAGTTGAGGGACTTAGGTACAAAGCTAGGCTGGTGACTAAGGGTTCTCTCAGCTTGAAGGTATAGGTTATCAAGATGTTTTCTCGTCAGTCATAAAGCACGTGAAAATCAGATTTGTCCTATCTATTGTGGTTGATTAAGACATGGAGCTAGAAACTAGACGTTAAGATAGTATTTCTCTATAGGACTCTAGATGAGAGAATCTTTATGGAACAACCAGAAAGATATGCTAAAGGCGACAAGGAGTGTTTATTACAAAAATTCGCTATATGATCTATAACAATCCTCAAGACAATGGAACATAAGATTTGACTCATTATGACCCGTATGTATTTTTCAAGAAATTTAGTGAGACAGATTATGTTTATCTGTTGCTGTACGTGGATGATATGCTCTTAGGTGCTAAGGATATGAGTGAAATCCCTAAACTGAAAGAGCTGCTCAAGGAGTTTGAAATGAAAGATTGGGTGCTGCTAAGAGGATATTGGGCATAAATATTATCTGAGAAAGAAGCAAAGGGATACTCAGGCTATCACAACAAAACTACCTAGAAAAGTACTCAGAAAGTTCGGACTCTAGACCAGTGCATACTCCTATGAGTACACATTTCAAACTATCACCAAACCTAAAGACAAGGCAAATGTAGATCAAGATATGAGAGACATACCTTATGCAAGTTTGGTTGGGTCTATCATGTATGCTATGGTGGGAGCTCGCCCTGATCTCGCATATGCTGTTCGTTTTGTCAGTAGGTTCATGAGCTCACCAAACATGCAACATTAGAAAGTTGTCTGATGGGTGTTAATGTATATCAAAAACACAAGTGGTCTATGTTTAACGGTCAGTAAATCAGACAAAAGTGAAGTGTAGGGGTTCAGTGACAATGATTATGCAGCAGATATAGAGAGGAGAAGGTTTACTATTGGTTATGTCTTCCAGTTTGGAGGTAATACAATCAGTTGGAGGTTTGTTCTTCAACATGTTTTCGCCTTTTCAACTATAGAAGAAGAGTTTATGGCTCTGGTTGAAGCAACTAAGTAAGCACAATGGCTGAAGGGATTTGCAACTGAATTGGGTTATAGACAAGAGCAAGCTGAGATTTTCTGTGACTGACATAGTGCAATTTGCATGTCAAGAAATTATGCATATCATGAGAGGCAAAACATATTCACACTAATTACAACTTTCTCAAAGACTTAGCGGCAGATGGACCGATTAAAGTCACAAAGATCAACACCAAAGTAAATCCAGCAGATTTGTTGACAAAATTGATACCAGTATAGAAGTTATAAGATGGGTTAACAGAGTTGAAAGTGTTTCACCACTAAGCTTAGATTGGTAAAGAGCATGTGCTATCGCGGCATCCAAGTAGAGGGTAATCTCTGCAGCGGTAAAATCAGAGAGGCTGTCGGTAGAGAATCTCCAGTCGCATGAAGTTGTTGCAGTCGTATTAAGGTGAAGTTTGTGAGATATAATTCCAATCTGCAACATGTGGGCTGAAACTTGTTATGAGCCAGGTTTTCTCTTTGACAAGCCCACTAACTAAGGTTTAAGATAAGGCCTAATTTCAGTATGTTAAAAGTGGACAAGGTTTGTCTCTTCGAAAGGAAAACACACGGTTCTAGTGTGTTATAAGGGAGACAAGGCCTGAAAACAATTTTACAAGAGAGAGAGAGTATCAAAAGGAGCTTCATAGAGTGCAAGAGAGTTGTGAAAAGTAAAAAGGATGAGCGAGATTTATATGAGTATATTACTTGTAATCTTATCTTCTTGTGTTCTTGGATTTTGCTTTTGGTGAGTGCAGTGAAGAAAAAAGTGTTTTGACTGGTTGTAAGTGAACGTTTTCTTAAGGTGATCTGGCTTATTGAAATGGGTTAAAGCTCACCAAAACGTATCGAGCTCCACATCAGACGATCTTGTGTTTTCGCTTTCTATTAATTTCCTGGAAAAATAAACCAGAGCAAAACAGTAAATGTAACTTGAGACAAAATATCTACAAGTCCCAGTTATAAATTTTCATGTAAAAGTTGTTCTGCTAGTTAGTGTTAGTTCTACCATTTCGGCTTTAGAATTGTCTGAAACAATCTTCATGTATCTTTTGTCTTTTAAATCATAAATGGACCTAAGACCCATGCTAAACAATATATGATCAAAGTTTAAATAGGCTTATGTATGTTTTGTTTTTATACACGTAGGCCCATTTTGCGGTCTAAGACTCTAAGCCTCACTGTCCATTGAGTTAGAACTTAGAAACCCAATTAACTTGGTTATTTTAGTCAACTGCACGTGGATAAAAGTTATCCTTCTATAAAAATACACATTATATTAGGATAATAATCAGTTGATAAAAATAAGTGAAAAGTGAATTATTTTTCTTTTGAGTCAATATTGGACGACAACGGTACAACACATTAGCAAATTTTTTACATAAGGTATATAATATTAGTAAATTTATTACATACCACTAGATTAAAAATCACCTGTAAAATAAACTACATTAGTTTCATCAAATATTATTATTTCTACGAAATATTTTGTTTTGGTAAAAGATATCCACTAAATAAGATCTGATAAATAGTTGCGTTTGAAATAATAAAATATTGGCCGAGGACATGTAACCTAGTGGTAGAAACCATTTTAGCTTTCTTCAGGCAACAGAGTTTGATTCCTCCTAGATGCAATAGAAAAAAATTTGACTATAGATCGAATATTTGTCGATCCCATTAGTAATTAAAAAAATGAGTAAGGTTGACAAAAAAATTATATAATTAGTGTTTTAGTTTTATGCATATTTGGAGACCTTTTGAGGCACATTGTTGACATTCACCATGTTTTACTTTACAAGCATAAAAGTAAACATTTTAAAGCAAAAAAAGAGATTTTTTTTTTACCAAAAGAGAGTTTTTTAAATAAATAAATTTAGATAGTTGCATTTGAAAATGACGGGTACGATGGCCCACTATAACAATCACTGCACTATTATTCTGATAGAAACTTAGAATATTTAAGAGATGAATGAGGAATACAACTTTCAAAAATCAAAACATCAGTATATGGAAGAGGTAGTTACTCCGGAAGGCTGGCCAGCTTTCTATTAATATTTGGAGGAATTTGATAAATTCAAAAAAAAATTCATAGTTTTTCTTATCATTAGATTTTTAGAGTCCTCAACAGAAAGACGGATTGGCTAGCTAGAAGCATTAGAAATTTATCTTGTAATTACCATTTTATAAATAATTTGCCTCCTTTGTGGATCAAAAAGTTAATATAATTTAGTTTCTGAAGAAAAAAATATGTTATATGTCAAGAATATATGTTTCTTAACTAGTTAATTAGATACTAAGACTCAATTTATCTTAATAGATTAGGATAAACGGTCACTAAGCCAGTTAACAAATTAAAAGTTATGTGTGATATATATTTTGAAAATCAATGATGCCAAATAAATTTCTATTTTGTACTTACAAGCATGTGATCTAAAAAAATTTAAAGTTATATAGATCATTTAACAATAATACCACATATATATGTTCCGTGAAATTGATATGAACAATAATTGACAGTTAAACAAAAGAGAGAAAAAAAAAACCAATGACAATATAGAACCAGTAGTGAAAATATAGTCAGATAAAAGAAAAAGCTGTTTTGTAATTCTTACAAACTCTATTTACTCCATAATGATATTCAGATTCATATTTGAGATATTATTGTTTGGCATCTGAAGCTAGATAAGAATTGGGAGAAAACATTTTGACAAAGAAACGTGCACAAAACATTCCTCAATATCTTATTATATTGTAAGCATGTTAGAGTAAGCGTAAAACAAATTAAGGCGTTTACCTTTATCTGTACAACCTATAAATCGGAAAATAATTCATCAATTATTACGGATGATTATTTGTCTTGCTTCTCACACGAATATATAAGCTGATACAAAAATAATTAAAATGTCATTATTTTAAGCGATTTTAGGGAATATAATTCTTAGAAAATCTCTATCATAGCTGCTTTTAGAATCTTGAATTGAATCACTTTTTTTTTTTTTGTCAACGGCATATTATATTGATATCGGTAAGCAGAAAGTTGTTACAATAAATATTAACCAAAAGCTGTCTCTCTAACATTACGGGCAAGAACATCAGCTTTATGATTAAGAATACGTGGAATAGAAGATAGAGTAAGAGATGAGAATAGAGTGAGAGATGAGAATAGATGAGAATTGAATCACTTTTCTTAATATATTTTAACAATAATTAGTTAGCTTATTTGAAATTTTATTTTTGAGGTTTTTTTAACAAAATTGTTTTTCCTTCTTTAAAAAAAATATTAAAATTTTTATCATTTACTATTATAATTAATAATACAGTGAATATTTAGATCTTAAAGACAAGATATTGCCACTGATATCCTAATCCAAAATTATAAGACCAGCTAGCTCATACTGAATTGGATATTAACAAACTATGGTTCTGATTGGCAATTTTTTTATATGTTCTGAAAAACAAAAATCTATGTAAAATATTGGAATTAAATAAAATATATTATAGTATGTTTTAGATTTTAAAATATGATTGGTTTAATATCAATTTCTTACAAAAGTTTTTATTTTCAAAGTAATAAAAACAATTATTATTCGGGACCTAAATTAAGTTTTACATATTTTTTCTTGTATTATAATATCTAATAAATATATAATCATTTTAGGATATATAGTATATAAATGATCAGTATACCCGTATGAGCCACCGATGAATGTTTATACAATCATATCCATAAATAATCAAAATATAATATAAAACTGACAAGTATGAAGATAAAGTTATCAGAGTAAACCATATAGTTAGTTCTAATATAATTATATATTGTATTCGACTTAATAATTTAGCTCTATGGTAATTCAAATCATTTGAGCAATAGTCATCGACAGACCTCAAGACTAGGATCATGAATTTAATTCTAAGTTTGAAGAGAGTTCACAAATTTAAGTTTTCCAACAAATAAATTGTAAAAAAATGGAGAACGAGCCGGAAAAAAAAAAAGAAGTTGCGTGTAAAGGACGAAAACTATAGGTGATTTCCTCCTCGACTTTTCATCTCCAACTTTTTTTTGTCGTGACCGTGTTTCTCTAGTCTAATTTTGCCGATCTTTCACTAAACAGCGGAAGATATCAAAATCCATTATTCACCTGCCGCTGAAGTTCGAAAAATTAGTGCCAAAATTTGGGACATCGTAACCCCTAGTGAGAACACTTTTTCTATTGTTCTGGTTATTTATGCTGGCTCTCCGTTGGCTTTCAGTGTGTCTGCTCTCCCGCTTATCTCTTTTACTCCGACTGCTGTTGGTTCTGTTGAAAAAGAGAAAATTTTAAAAATTCAGTTTGCCCATTTCTGGTTACCTAGCTTCTCAATCACAAAAAAAGAAAAGCTCAAAGTGCTCCAATCACTCTCTCTAGTCATTGAATTGGAGTTGCTGAGGCTGTTAGTGCCTCTTCTACTCTTTCTCAAGTCTTAGATGCAATAGCTGCTGGAAATAGTGCATCTAAATCTCTTTTTGATCCTCAGAAAGTACAGACTAGTCATTCTCAGCATGAGGGTGCAGTCTCCTCCAATCATGTAGCTCAGGAGGATCTTTATGAGATTAATCCACAACAAAAATCTTCTTTTACTAGCATTGTTAGGCCTAGGTCTCTTGAAAAGATAGTGGAGACTACTGTATATGTTTCTGGTGTATCGTTTATCCTAATCCTAGATGACAATATTGCTTCTGCTAAAGAGGAGTTTCATGAGTTTCTTACACTCAATTCCATGGTTCACCACCTAATATGAGGACAATTATCAGAGTGATTAATGTGTTGTAGACAAGATCAGGACCTAAAATCTTTATTCACAAAATGAGAAACGGAGCCTTCCTGCTGAGGGTCAAGAACCCAAAAACTCGAGCCATCCTTCTACGAAGGAATCTCTAAACATCTGTGGGCATCCTATGTATGTTTCTCAATGGTCACCATATTTCACTCTTAAAGAAATTCCTCTTACTCAAACTCAAATCACGGTCAAATTCAGAGGAATCCCATTTTGGCTCTTCAACAAAGTGAGATTGTATAGGATAGCTATGGCTATAGAAGTTCCATAAGTGCTTCATTTGGAGACAAAACGAAAGGAAAATTTTGATGTTGCTAAAGTTATAGTGGAAGTTAATCTGCTGAAGAATCTTCCAAATAAGTTATCTCGGGGTAAACTGATGGGAAAGAGTTTGAAATAAGTGTTCACTACTCTTGGTTACCATTCCCACACAATGGCGTCAATACTAGCTCGTTGGGAGCTCCTGAAGATGCGTCTAAATAAATATCTAATACTTCGGCCAGGGATAAACGGAGAACTAAAATGCCTGGTAGGGATAAAAGGAGATCTAAAGCATACATCCAGGTGAGAGAGAGAAGGCAATGGTATTGCACTAGAAATTTTGAGAAAGTCACAGGATAGGAAACGCAGGTTGAGACCTCTTGATCAGTTGCGCATTTCTGATGGTGAAACAGCTTAGGTACCTGCCACCTCTGCTCTTCTCAAACTTCCAGGGGTATCTCCAGACAATAAGGATCAACCAACTCTGGTAGTAGATGCGACTGAGGCTCAGAGGGAGCCTTTTATTCACGATATTAAGTCTGCCTTAACTGAGACTACTGGTTTAGAAAAGAGTCTTCCTATAGATCAAAAATCTTCTTTCATTGAGGATTTTGTGGATAAACCTCTTTTTATTATGGTATCTCGTGAGTTTAGCAGCTGAAAGGTTGTGTCTTCTCACTAACTCAAGTATATATAATGTTTTTTTGGATGGAACATAGCCATAGAAGGCAGGTAATGACCAAAACATGAATTTCTAACCATAAGACTCTTTTGGAGCTTTTTTGAATCAAAGATACAACCATCTCACTCTAAAAGAATCTTGAAAGCGATTCCTCCTAGTTGGAAGTCATTTCGGAACTTTGATAATTATGCAATAGCTCGGGTTGTGGTAGTTTGGGACCCAAGAGTACCAGTTGTGGTTTATAAGGTATCTGCTCATATGGTCACGTGTGGAATTTTTCTGCATGCTGAGGGTATTAGTTTTTTCAGTCTCTTTTGTGTGTGGATTTAATTTACCTGAAGAACCTATTGTACTTTGGGACGAGTTGGTATATTTGAACACATCTTCCCCTCTCTCTTGGTTTACTTGGGCAGCTATTGGTGACTTTAACCAAATTTTGCACACTTATCACAAATCTAATCATCTCATGTCCGATATTGACACTCATTGAATGAGTGATTTGCCCTGCAGGGAGAAAGCCTCTTCGAAGCTCTTTCCAAATGCTTACCTTTCACTTGGTGGAACCTAAGAGCTGAAGATTCTATTTCTAATCGTATCAATCACGCATTGATCAACAAGCACTGGGCAAGAATTTCAAGAAGCGTACTCTGACTTTCTAGATCCTGGTCAATCAGGCCACACTCTTTGTCTATTCTATATCCCAAGTTTTAAATGGGAGGTGAGGAAGCATTTCAAGTATTTTTATCATGTTGCGGATCACCCTCAGTTTTGGGAGCAATTGCAGGAGATCTGGGATGTTCAAGGAGTTCTAGGCACTAGTCAGTTTAAATTATTGCGAGCATCAAAGATGTTGAAACCATGGCTAAGGAGAGTGAATAAGACTCACTTCAGCGGTATATATGAAAGGGTTAAGCAAAGGAAAATGCAGTTAAAGAGTTGCAAAAGCAGTTTCGAAATGCTCCAACTCTAAAATTGGCTAGAGAGAAGGGTTCCACAAAAAAGGAATGGCTTACTTTGTTATCACTAGAGGATAAATTTTATAGATAAAAGTCTCACATCCAGTGGCTAAAGTTGGGAGACAATAACTCCTCCTTTTCCCATAAGGTAGTCACTCAGCAAAATTCCCTCAATCATATCCACTATGTTTGTGATTCGGTTGGTAGGAAGATTACAAATTTTGAGAAGTTGAAAATGCATGCAGTGAGCTATTTTGAATAAGTTTTTGTACCACTGATCTACTTGTGTCCCCAGTTTCCATTAATTTGCTGCAGAGTTTGCTTTTATTTAGATGTGGCCTTGTAGATTCAGCTAATTTGATTAGACTTGTTATAGATGCGGAGGTGAGAGCAAAAGTCTTTGCTATGCCGAAAAGTAAATACCTAGGCTCAGATTAATATCTGGTCGAGTTGTACATAAATACTTGGTCTGTTGTCGGTCATGATATAACTAAAGTAGTCAAAGAATTCTTCATTTATGCTCTGTTGCTGAAGCAAATCAACACCACGATAGTAGCACTCATACCAAAATCTCAATATGCCTCTAAATTAGCAGATTTTTGATCCATCAGTTGTTGTAATCTGACTTATAAGGTCATTGCTAAGATACTAGCAAACTGACTTAAGCATCTCTTGCAAAAGCACATATCTCCTAATAAGGCAGCATTTTAGAAATGTCTAAGCTTAGGAGTATGTGTTGCTAGCTGCTGAAAATATTCAGAATTATCATCGACCCCTCTGTTGCCAAAAGCTCAATGCTTAACGTAGATATCAGAAAGGCATTTGACACAGTCTGTTGGGACTTTGTCCTAAAAGTTCTGAAAGCCTAACATTTTCCACTTCTATTTAGAATGTGTATCAAAGAATCCATCTCCTTTCCAAGTTTCTCAATTGCTTTGGATAGTGAGCTTACAGGGTATTTCCAGGCTAGTATGGGACTAAGACAAAGAGACTCACTATCTCCTTATTTGTTTATAATTAATGGAGGTTCTGTTAAGACTGTTAGATAAGGGGATATCGAAAGGTAGTTTCGGTGTGCATATGTTATGCTCCACGACATTATTATTCCATCTTTCATTTGTTGATGATTTACTTGTATTTACAGATGGTTCTGTTGACCCTCTTTCAAGTATCTCCCTGATCTTGCAGCAATTTTGCTTTTACTCATGACTTATATGAATCCGCAGAAATCGTAGCTATTCCTCATTGGTTATGAGACTCAGAAAGCAGCACACATTTCTGATCACATTGGTATCAGCCTAGGCCAATTTCTTACCCAAATTTTAGGGATATCACTTCAGCCAACAAAGCTCTCTCTCTCTTTCTTACAGCTTTTTATAGATAATATCACAAACAAGTTGCAATCTAGGACAATAAAATATTTGTCTTATACGGGCAAAATAAGGCTTATAGCCTCTCTATGATTTATGGAAAATTGATATTTTAGACCCAGGTTTTTGTTCACAACAAAGCTTTTTACGCCAAAATAGATTCCATATGCTCATCTTTCTTGTGGAAGAATGTGATAGATTCTGCCAAATGATCTAAGGTTTCATGGTGGGACATTCTTATGCTAGAAGATAAAGAAGGGTTAGGCATCCAATCTCTGGAGCAGTTCGCTATAGTCTTTCACCTGAGATAAGTCTGGCATCTGTTCACTAGATCAGATTCGCTGTGGGTAGCCTGGCTAGACCATATTGTCTTTGGTAGAATAAACGATTGGCTGATAGAAAGCTCTCCAAGACTTACTTGGGTGGTGAGGAAAATACTTGAAGTTAAGAACATTTTAAAGGTTTTCTTATGCTGTCAAGTGAGAGATGAACACAAGGTAAAGTCTGTTTGATCATTGGACATCTTTGGGTACTTTAGTTGAGCTCTTTGACCAGTCTTGTCCGAGAGAATTCGGAATTGGGAGGGATGCAAGAGTGATTGACGCAATAGTTGCAGATTACTAGACTCTACTTAATCCCCACTCAACTAATGCTGAAACTTTGTAGGTGTTTATCTGCAGCTCTTGTTCTTGCCAAAGAGATGGGACCATATATTTACTTATAGAAACAAAGCGATGGAGCCTTCTTAGATACCTTGAATTCTATATCCACTTGGAATAGTGTCCAAATTGCATCTCCTAGAGTCCCTTGGCACCGAGCTATTTGGTTCAAAGAAGCAGTTCCGAGATTCTCTTATATTCACTGGATGGCCTCAAGAACCAGACTGAATACTAGAGATAGATTACACCAATGGGGAGTGACCTCCTCATCTTCATGTGTTCTTTGCTCAGGGGCTATTGAAACCCATGCTCACATCTTTTCTAGTGTCCATTCTCTAGATCAGTTTGGGAATCTTTAACATCCAAAGTTGCTTTGAACACTCCCAACTCCTTGCTCCTTGTTGGTCAGTGGCTTGCAATGCGTGATCTCCTCCTCCCAAATATTTTGGTATTATATTCAGGTTAATCCAACAGGAGGCTGTCTATGAGAAGAGATACATACAAGAATCTATTCGGGTGTCTCCACTATGATTGATGTTGTAAAAGCAGAGATTGCTCGAATCATAATGAATAGATTGATCTCAATTTTTCCAAAGGATTCGAGTTTACATGTTACTCTTCTAGGATACTATTTTGGTTGTATTTGTTGCCAATTGTAACAATGGAAAAAGCTTGTCTTGATTTTGTAAGTAGAATATAACCAGGTATATTCATTTTAGTATAAATTTAACATTAAAACAAAAAAAGGGTAAAACATGCAATACTACATCCTTGCTTCTGTGGTATAATTCTCTGCCCGCTGAGCAAAACCCTTAAAAAAGTTTTAAAATTTTAAAGTGAAGTTCGAGAAGCTTAACGAAAATGAATCGGCGGAGAAATTTTGTGTTACAAATTTTCAAAAAAAAAAATGAAAAACAAAAAGTAAAACAAAAAAAAGAAAAAAACGAGAGACGTTATTTTTTTGTCAACAGTAATATCAATATGAGTCACAAAGTCTGGTTCATTAACCAAATTCCTATATAAATCTTGTAGGCGGTATAACTCGATCCCTAATTATGTATGTGCGTGTATCTTTAGTGGACTTATCACTAACTATTGGACTAAAGACCACTTGCAAAAAAGAGAGACGTTAATTGCATTAAATCTTTAAAATTTTTACAATTCTGCATTTATACAGACCTATTGGGAAAACTTTGACTTTTATCCCTTATCGCTCGGTCCATTATTTGTCTACAGAGAAAATGATCATAAAATATACCACAAAACTCAAAATCAAATTTAAACATATTAACAAAAGAAATACACACTTTTCATCATCATTTTGATCATGATCAAGCATGACCCATGGGAATGTCTGGCTCATCATCCAACTCAATCCCGACCTCAGCTAGTCTCTTTTCCTTGTAAACGTACCACTTGGAGAAAACAAGGAAAACCAGAAAGTTCAATAGAACAATGATGGCCACAAGCCAATAGAAATTGTAAAGACGGCCCTTGTTGAGATCATCAGCAATCCACGGATGAGTTTTCCCGGTGAACTTCTCGACGATGGTCACAAGAACCGAGCTGAAGAAAAACCCTAATGCTAATGTGCTCAATAATAGACCTGTGCTCATTCCTTTCATACCTTTAGGGCACTCTCTCAAGAAGAAATCTAACTGTCCCGTGTAGATTAAGGCCTCACCAATACCAACAATAAGATATTGTGGGATGAGTAGATAAAACCCTAGAGGTAGCGTTTTGACCGTTGGACCGTGAGCTTGCGCAGCTCTAAGACGTTTAAGCTCTATTAAAGCAGCCACGGCCATAGCCACGGCAGATAATATAAGCCCCAAACCGATTCTTTGCAACGGTCTCAGACCATGAGGGTAGTTGAGTAGCTTTTTGCATAGGCGAATAGCAACACGGTCGTAGATGGCGGTCGTTAGGAGGAGACCACCGACGTAGAAGACTGCCATCGTAGCGGGAGGGATCTCAAAGCTGCCTATGTGACGGTTCATTGTCTCGGCTTGTGCAACTGATAATGTGGTCAACTGAGCGTGGACGGTCCAGAAAAGGATGCATGTTGCCCATATTGGTAACATTCGCACGATTTGTTTCACCTCTTCAACATCAGTTAGTGTTGAAAGTGTCCATTTGTTGAATATGGCTGGGATCATTGCCGTTGCTTGATCCTTTAGTGCTGCCTTGTCCAATGAACTGTGGCATCAAAATTTGTATAAAGAATAATTAGAAAATAAATCGTAAATTACAGAAAATGTGGAGTAAAATAATTTGGTGAAATAATGATACACCAAGATATTTTGTGTTCATTTTGTCGTAACATATCCTTATTTACTGAAATTTCATAGATTATAATAGTTGGCAAAAATACATCCTATTTGGGATATAGCCTAAGCATGAATTAACATGTGGGAGATAGTTTTTATCTTTCTTTTTTTATTCTTATTTTGCTAGCATGTTAAAGATAATTATGTGGAATCTTTTAAAGATGATATTGTACCCAATTCACACACATAGCAAGAAATATACATATGCAAAATACGTAATTGTGTGTGTTTTTTCTTTCAACGTAAAGAAAGATCCAAACCAAAGACAGATTAAATCAAGCACGTGACGCTAAGGTTATGATGCCTAATTTTGTGTCTGTCCCAGTGAATGTGTAAAGTAGTGGAGGTCATACGACACCAAACGTGATCGTTTCTACAACACAAACAACTTGTCGTCTTTTGTATTACCTTTATTTCTAATACAAGAGAGAAATTCAAATCTAGAGATGCTAAATTGATTTTTAATAAATTGATTCCTCTCTGTTTCCATGTTGGCATGCATAGGGATTGATGGATAAAACAAAAGATACTGTACTTAAGGTTTGCGAAAACAAAAGATATTGTACTTATAAAAAGAAAAAATAAACTCAGAGTCAGGTGAATATACAAATGTGTGTCTTTTTAGACAACAAACACGGTGCTCTGCGTCAAACCCAAATAGTAATTGGAATTTTATGAAATATAGGTAAAAAGTAAAGTTGGAAAACTTTACCCCACTTGTTATTTTTAATTTAAAACCACTTGCGTATAGTTATTCATTTGTTTATGTGAATTATTTAAATCTTTGTAAGAAACTTCATTTCTTTCCTACCTATTATATGAACCGAACTTGACGTGTTAGCTAACGAAGGCGCACATGCAATAATTATAGACGCAATTCTAAAGAAAAAAATCTAAAATATAAATGATATAGTAGGGACTTAAAACGAAAATAGATTTTTAAAATGTTGTAACTAGCTAAGAGCACCTCCAATAGTTAAGAAACTCAAATCAGTTTCTTAACCATAAAATACTAATATTTTTTATTAGTATTTCAGTTTTATTTAAATTTTAATTCTGTAAAAGTTAATGTCCAATATAAAGAGAACATGTGGCAAATTGGGTTTCTTATTTAAGAAACCTAGTTTCTTATTTCTCTTATTTAAAAACCCACTCTCATCATCTCTCCTATTTTTATAATTTTTTTCATTTTTTTAATGTTAAGAGCTCTTATAAAAACTCTGGAGATGGTCTAAGAAATTCATGTCATGGGTCAGTTTCGCTGTATGATTGAGGGCAAAAAAAACCTTTTTTTTCCATAACAAAAAAACAAAAAATATAAATAGAATTCCTTTTAATTAGTTCCTAATGGCTGTAAAGAAAAACAATGGGTTTCTAATGGCAAGTAGGCATATAATGAAAATACTTGTGGTCCCACTTTTAAGTAAACGACACGAGCTTTTTGAGTTATTTCTCACCCACATTACCCCCACTTTTTCACATTTTTTCTAAGTCCATGTATACTATCATATCACATACTAGTATATTCACTTAAGGGAATCTACATCTTGATAATTTAAAACATATTATAACATCAATTTATAATCTTAAAAATATTGTAAGTTTTAGGAATCGTACGTGGGACTTTTTTTCCTGTTTGGATAAAAAAATGAATAGAAAATAGATTATGAGTTGAGAAAAGGAATCGTACCGGAATTGTTTGGTGTGAGGAAGCCTTTGTTTAATCTTCTTCATTGAACCTTCAGGCGCGATAATATCGTCGATATCGTAGAGAAACGCCGGATCCGCCGGAAGCTCACGCTTCCTATTCCTCCACGCCGCCACAATAACCGCAGCAATCTGAGTCATCGGGCTACCGACCAACTTCTTAAAACGGTAGCTGTTTGTGCCGGTTAAGAAAACGCTGAGTGCAACTACGATCGCAAACGCACAAAGGCCATAGCCCCATTTGCGTCCAACATCGTCTTGTATGTAGACAAGTACCGAGACGGCTAAAAGGGAACCAACGTTGATACAAAAGAAGAAACGGTTGAAAAAATATGTCATTTGTGACCGTTCTTTTGGTTCTGTCTCATCGAACTGGTCCGAACCAAAACCCGAGACACTTGCCTTCACGCCTCCAGTTCCTAGGGCGGTGAGATATAAGGCTAAGTATAGGACTGTCAGTTGTATTCCAGTTGCTTGTTCGCAATGAGACGACGTCGTTGGGTTACATCTTGGTGGTCGAAGTCCCGGTATGATTGTTGATAGAGTCAAGATCGAAACACCCTGATAATCATCAAAATTCATAATATAAATATTAAACTTTCATACAACAAAAATAACGATTTATGATGTTTAGTTGTATATTTAACTAGTCAATAATTTAAATCTTTTCATTTCCTTGGCTATTAGTTTTGGTAAGAAGAAAGAGACTTTTGCGGGACTTACTGTGGCTTGGATTGCAGCGAATATAGCAATCGTTAGGTACCTATACAAAACAAAATCAATGAACTCACATTATTATTATTATTATTATTATTATTATTATTATTATTATTATTATT
>OVBA01006795.1:0-16119 GCA_900406435.1 Lepidium aucheri
GAAATAATAATAAGGTTCAGAAATTCTTCTCAAGTATGAAGAGATCTTCTCTCTAGCTTACAAACTCTGAAACTACTGTGAAAATCGTTCTCTCTAAGCTCCAAGATGACTTCCAAAAATAAAATAGGAAAAGCGTATTTATAGGTTTCAAAACAAGAGCTGATAAATCGTGAAATTAGGTTTCTTCAAAGGGAATTGATCGATCGATCCCCGTGTTGATCGATCGATCTTTGGATCTAGAGTCGATCTTTTAGAAGCCAAGTTATTCTTCAGATCAAGCGCATATTCTTTGTCAAAGTACTGATCGATCGATCCTTGTGTTGATCTATCGATCCTCTCTCTCGTGGAGAATACCCGAAAATGCTTCAAACTTCTCCAAAGTTCACTTTCAAGCATGATTCCAACTGTGAATGTTTTTGACCTGAAATCTCAATAAAACATAGACAAATTCCCCAAATATAACCATAATAATGGACTCAAAACCGACAAAATATGAGGAACATTAGGTGCTACAAGATGTCGAAGGTCAGTGGATTGGTGGTTTCTATCATATGTGTTTAGAGAGGTGAACTGAGTTGCGGATGGCCTTGCTAATCACGCTTTTACCTTACGTTTAGGATATCATTCTTTTATTGTTGTACCAGATGTGGTTCGAGATCTTTTGGTTGACGATAATGAGGGGTTAGCTCTCCCTAGACTTTCTGTTTTGAACTCATGATTTTAGTTTTATTGAATGAATAAATTTGGGGCATGGCCGTGTTGATTGACCAAAAAAAAACTATATATATAATATACTAAAAATCAGTTTGTAATGATAACCGATATTATACACGAAATATATTTTTTAATTTTTCTTACTTATGTTTTGATGAATTATAATTTTCATATGAAAATTTTTCCGACTCGTGTCATTTAAGTTTTTAAACTTATGTACATTTAGATTTTTAGATCCATTTCATTTAATGTTTTAAACCCGTATTCATTTAAGGTTTAAAATTTAAAGCTTGTTCTTTTCTTTCTGTCAACGGCAATATTAATATTGGATCACAATGACCAGCCCATTAGGCAAATTCCTACATAAATCTCGTTGGTGGTGGGACTCGATCCTTGGTGATGCATGTGCACCTACCTATAGTGGACTTACCACCAGCCACTAGACTAAAGGCTACGTGTATTTAAAGCTTGTTCATTTGCCTCAAATTTATAATGTTTTGTAACATGAAATAACAAAATCTAAAATATTCAAAATTTAAATTAAATTAAATTTGTTTGAGCATGATTTAGCACAAACCATTCAAAATCAAGCTCTGATAGAATTAGAGGAAGACGGGTAAGATTTCTAATCAAATTAGAAGAGAAAGAAGAGATTGCACAAGTCAAAGATGGTTAAATGTGATTCTATTACTTGATTTCGAATGAGACAAAAATAGGATCGCTTTTTCCAAAGATCTCCACCTCAATTTAGAAGATATAGAGGCGATTACAACTGTTTTAAATTAGGAAAGATTACATTCCTGTTTAAAGTCGAAGATACAGAGGCGATAACAACTGATTTAAATTAGGAAAGATTAAATTCGAAGAAATTTTCCTTATCGGAATAGAAAATTTATATTTCTTCTTTTACTGATGTGTCATCTGACTTCTTTCTTGTTATGCCGAATCACCGAGAAGGTATCCTTCCGAGTTGGCTACCAAAAACCGAGATGGCCCTTCAACTGCTTTGCCGAGTTCATGACTTAAAGGTTTATTGGATGTTGATTATTTCCATAGACTGAAGTAATATCTCGGATCCACCTCTAACAATTATCCCCCTAGACTCAGAATATTGTCCTTGAATTTCTGAGTTGGTTAGTTACCTGCTTCTGGAATCTTTGGTCCATGTGTCAAATGGCGATTAGGTTACTGGGTGGTTTAACGGGCTAATTAATCATTATCGTCTTTTTTCGTTATGACTTCTGGTAAATTTCTATAAATACCGCAACTTCTTACTTTTAATCTTCACTTGCATTTGCGATCATTAGCCTTTACTGTCTTTCTAACTCTCTCTTATCCGAGATAAACTTTCCCGACTTCGTTCCTTTTTTGTAAAATCTTTTTCTTCTCTTCTAAGATATGGGACTTAATGATTTTCAACTCCCAAATGTTACAGCCAGTATAAATGATGTTCTAGATGAAGAGAGTTCTCGCCGGCGGGAAGACCGGCTAGGGCAAGGAGTGCACTTCCGCCCATCCCTACTGAGACTAGGAATATTACTTTAGTCTCATCTGTGCCTAGTGCTAGTCGTGGTAATTCGCATCCCTCAAAGAGATCCAGGACTGGTGCTCTTCAGACAGGGTCACCTTTCTGTGACGCCTAGTTTTCTTCCGATAGGTGCTTCGAGGAGGGGGAAGAGAACCCATACTGAGTTTCAGTTCTCACATAATCATACGGACACGGCGCCGATATTGTCATATCGTGTCGAGTGTGCGAATCTGATGCATCACATCATAACTGGTTTGGAGCTTCTTCACCCTCCTGACCTAATGCAGAATACGGAAGAGTATGAGGAGATGACCTATCTCTTTTTTGAAGTTTGATTCTCTTTGGTTCCGAGTTTGGTGTTATCATCATTTTAGATATTTGTCTTAGGTTTTTGATGACTGTGTTTTCTGCTGGTTAGCTTATCTCCCACATGAATGACATCTTGCTAGACTGAAAGAGGATTCAGGCTCGCACTGACAAAAGTGCTCGAATTTTTTCTCAACTTGCTAGTCGAGCTGGTCAATCTCACTTAGAGGTGGCGGAAGCCAAATCTACGTTAACTACGGTTGAGGAGGAGCTTACTCGTGTGAAGACCGAGTTGAGGCAGGAACAGGAGAATGTCTGAAGCTGGCTGAAAAGAACGCGGCTTTGACTGAGTCGCTTAATTGTGTAGAGTCGGATCGGAGCAACGCCTTCAGAGCTGCTGAGAAGGCAAATGATTCTTTGCTGAAATTTCGTTTTAAGTTGGACTCGATGAAGGAGAATTTGACCTTTGTCTCTGAGAGGCTTTGAATGTTGAGAAGCTGAAGATCTTTCAGGATCTTCGTGATCAACTCTTCGGTCACTTCGAGAAGATTGCTACTCGCTTCAATGATTTTGACGCTAACTTGGCTGCTCGGCTTTTGTTCGCCTAATACACCGGTTTGGAAAACGTTCTTTGGTTGTTGTCGCATCGGGGTTTGAACATTCCTCTGAAAGTTTCCAATTACGTGGACGCCGACTTGGGCAAATTAAGGAAGTTGTCAACAGGGAAACCTTGACGGTGCTTCTTCCTGGAAATTTGGTCGTCCTGGTGTTTGAGGTTGGAGAGACCTCTCGTGCTGGCGGTGACACTTGATTCACATAAGCATATTGATTTTGCTTTGATCAGTCTCTAGCAACTGTTTTGAAGCTTTTAGGATTGCCTTTATAACAATTGTTACTTTTGCGTGGCTTTGTAAAGACTCATGTTTCATGCATATAAAAGAATCCGGTTACTTATTTTTTTGGATGCTTTTGATTATGAAGGTTTTTGGAATTTGAAGGGGATAAATTAGTCAAAACACTTAGGATTTGATATTGAATTTATGTCGAGTTAATAACTCGGTCATAAGATAAAATATCAAATTTGAAGAAAAGGAAGCAGAGTTTTAAAAACTTTTATTGATTAAATACAAGATGAGATCCTTGACTGTTTCTAGAAATGAACCGTTGTTTTCGCTCTTTGAGAATTAAACTCATAAGCTCTTTTGTTGTTTAAGCTGAGATTTTAAGACTCGGCTTTAGATGTGTGAGGTTAGATCTCTTAATAAGTTTTGCGAGGTTAGGCCTGGTGAGATTTTAAGACTTAGTTTAGTTTGATGATTTGGCCTTAGAGAGGGTCAACCCCGTTGGCGAGTTATTTTTAGACTCGGCTTAATACGAGCGAGATTTTAGAACGGCGAGATTAAAGACTCGACTTTAGGTGTGTGAGGTTTATGACTCGGTTTAGTTCAAGCAAAATTTTAAGACTCGGCAAGATTTTAAGACTTGGTGAGATTTTAAGACTTGGCTTTAGGTGTGCGAGGTTTATGACTCGGCTTAAATCGAGCAAGATTTTAAGATTTAGTGAGATTTTAAGACTCGACGGGATTTAAGACTTGGCTTAAGGTGAGAAGTGGTTTCAGCTTTGGCGCAAACTCAGTCTCGGTATTTTTGTACAAAACTAGGTTTTGTCTTTGCGAGAATAAATCTCAACTTGCTGTAAGAAACTATGTTTCATCTTTTGCAAAAACTTGTTCTTGGTATTTCTGTACAAAACTAGGTTTTATCTTTACAAGAGTAAATCTGGAGTTGTTGTACGAAACTATGTTAAGTCTTTTGCGAGAACTCGGTGTCGGTACTTCTGGAAATATGCCTTGATATGTTAATTTTTTTTCATAAGAGTGCCGAGTTGGCGACTTACAATATTTGATTTAGTTATGGCTGCACACGAAGGCTACCTACACACCCCAAAGGGATAAAGCCAAAACGTAGTTTTGATACATAATTAAGAGATTAGAGGGGCATTGGTTGATACATGGTGGATGGCAAGTTGGCATAGCTTTAGTAGTAGTATCGCTTCAAGTTGATGGAGTTCCAGTTTCGTGGAAAAATCTCTCCTTCTATTGTTGCAATCTCGTACACACTTGGTTTGACGATTTTGCAGATTATGTACGGTTCTTCCCAACTAGTGCCAAGTTTTCTAGAGTTTAATTTGGCCGTGTTCTCAAACACTTTGCATAATACGAGATCTCCTTTGGTGAAGTGTCATCCTTATACTTTCTTGTTGTAGTACTTTGTGGCTTGTTGTTGATAATTTTGTAACCGGAAAAAAGCATCGTTTTGTTGTTCTTCCAAGTCGTCAACACTCATTTCCATGGTGTCGTTGTTAGATTATTCATCCTCGGGGGAATGGGTTCTGCGCAAAGTCGGGACATTAACTTTGGTTGGGGCAAGTGCTTCCATTTCGTGAGCTAGAGAAAAAGGAGTACGGCCGGTTGAACATCTTGGTGTGGTGCGATGGGACCAAAGTACTCTATCCAACTCGTCAGACCAATTGCCTTTCTTTTCCCCAAGTATTTTCTTAATTCCATCCAAGATGTGTTTGTTTTTCGCCTCTTCTTGACCGTTTCCTTGTGGATTTCGGGGTGTGGAATGACTAACTCGGATATTCTACTTAGCGCAGAAGTTGACAAATTTTGTTGAGATGAATTGAGAACCATTATCCGTAACGATTTCATAGGGTAAAGCGTGTTGGTATATGATATTCTTCCAGATAAACTTAACCACATATTTATCCTTTATATGAGAATATGCTTCAGCTTCGACCTATTTGGAGAAGTAATCAGTCATGACGAGCATGAATCTCTTTTGTCAAGCTGATGGTAGAGGTCCAACTATGTCCATTGTCCAACGCATGAACGTATATGGCATGATGGATGATTTCAATTCCTTAGTCGGAGCATGTATTATATGTCTATGCTGCTGACACTTATTGCATTTAACCATATATTTCTGACAATCTTGCGCCATAGTCGGCCAAAAGTATCTGAGAGATCAGATTTTATGCACGAGACACTGTCTGCTAGTGTGGTCTCCTCTAACTCCATCATGCATTTCTTGTATCACTCTTCTTGTCTCATTTCCGTGAATAAAAGTAAGCAATGTGCCATTTGTACTTTGACGGTATAGCTTGTCGTCGATCTGTGCACATAAAGCACTTTTGGCTTTGAGTCTTTGTGCCATCCACCGATCTTTTGGTGTTTCACCATCGAGGATATATGCAAGTATCTCATTTCTCCAATCAATCACTCTCTCGTTAGGTTGGAGAAGATCAAGCATTTCCATGTTGGGATTTTAACTTGTGTCGATGATCGCCAAGACAATGGCAAAATCTCCTTTTGGTAACTGGATGTTTGATTTATCTATGCTCGTTTTCTGCTCAGGAGATCTTATTGGTCGTGAACCTTAAGTCCTTTAGAAAATTCTTTAGCGACTTTTAGGTATGCTTCCATTCGATTGTTCTTTGTGTCGTAGCCGCCATTGACTTGGTTGACTACTAACTGAGAATTGCAATGGCATTCAATTTTGACAGCTCCGATTTCTTTCACAAGTCGGATTCCCGCAAATAATGCCTTGTACTCGGCTTTGTTATTTGAAGCTAGAAAAGCTAATTGGAATGATTAATCTAGTATTTCTCCAGCTGGAATTTTTAGTTAGATTCCAACTTCAAATCAATGCTGTGAAGATGATCCATCAACAAAAAGTTTCCAAATTTGAGAAGATTCATTTGTCTCTAAAGGGTCCAACCCGTGAGACAATTCTATCAAAAAGTCTGCCAAAACATGTGATTTTGTGTTGGTTCTTCCCTTGAACTCGACGTCATACTCGCTAAGTTCTATGGCCCATTTGATTAACCTTCTTGATTAGATCGCGCTGTGAAGGATCGTCTTTAACAGATGGTTGGTGAGTATGATGACCGTATGAGATTGAAAATATGGTCGTAACTTTCTTGTCGAAGTTATGATTTCCAAATTGAGCTACTATGTTGTGAGGTATCTAGACTCAACTCCATCAAGAGACTTACTTGTGTAGAAAATAGGATGCTGAATTTCTTGATTTTCTTAAACTAGGATGTTGCTTTCTGCTGACGGTGATACCACAATGTATAAGTAAAGTGGCTCTCCATCTTCTGGCTTTGCTAGAATCAGTGGAGTTGACAAATATTCCTTCAACTCAGAAAATGCGCTTTCACACTCGTGATCCCACTTGAAGCTTTTATTTTCTCATAAGAGTTGATAAAAGGGAAGACATTTTTCTGTTTAACAAGAGATGAATCAGTTCAAGGCGACAATTTGTCCAGTTAATCTTTGGACTTCTCGTTTGTTCCTTGGCGAAGGTAGCTCTTGAACCACCTTAATCTGCTTTGGGTTTGCTCTAATCCCTCTTTGAGTGACAATGTAGCCAAGAAATTCTCCTAAAGTTACACCAAAGGTGCACTTAGCCGGTTGAGTTTCATTTAATATGCATTCAATGTTTGCAAACATTGAGCTAAGTGATCAATGTGATGTTCAGCTTTTCGCAATTTGACTAGCATATCGTTGATGTATACTTCCATTGTTTGGCTGAGTTGTTCGACAATCATTTTGTTAACAATTTGCTGAAAAGTTGCTCATGCATTCTTTAAATTGAAGGGTATGGCTTTGTAGCAATATGTTCTTTGTTTGGTTATGAAAAGTCTTCTTCATATCGTCGGGGTGCATCCTAATCTGATTATATCCCAAGAATGCGTCCATGAACAAGACCAGTTTGTTCTCCGCTGTTGCTTCTACAATGCAGTCGATATTTGGCAAAGGAAAACTATCCTTTGGACATGCTTTATTCAAGTCGGTAAAATCTACACACACTCGTCACTTGCCATTTTTATTTGGTACTATGACCGGATTGGCCCGCCATTCAGGGTATCATAGTTCGATAACAGATCTCGTGTTGGTAAGCTTTTTAACTTCTTTGATCATAGCTTTAATCCTTTTAGATTCTAATCTTTTCCTTTTGGCTTAATTGGTTTGTACGTTGGATCAATGTTCAGTTTATGACTTGCTATTCTTGGATCGATTCTGGGCATGTCATTTATTGGCCATGCGAATGTTGTCACGTTCTGCTCTAGGAGCTTGATCAAATTTTCTCAGATTTACTTATTCAAGTTAACTCTGATGCTAATAAATTTTGCCGAGTCTGTTAAGTCAATGTTTATGAGTTTGAATGTTAACTAATCTTGCTTCTCGGGAGCGGGTGAGGCTGAAATAGCTTTATTGCTGACAAACACCATAATCATACATGACTTGTTGCGTATTTTCAATTCAGCAATGAGACATGTTGGAGACATCTTCTAGTCTCCTTGCAGTGTGTAAGTTCTTTTGTCGGTTGGAATCTTCACGCACTGATGGTAACTTGATGGGACTGACTTCATTGCGTGAATCGAAGGAGTTCCGAGGATCATGTTGAAAATTGGCGATTTGTCGACTACTAAAAACTTGATCCATCTCGTAATTCTTGCTGCTCGAACCAATAGTTTGATGGTTTCTATTGCGGGTATTCAACTTCCATCGAACGCAGTTTAAGGTTCTGTCAACCAGTTTGATTCTAAGATCTGGGAGTGCAATCTGGTCCAGAAAATCAGATCGACTGAACTTTTGGTATTGATAAGTATCCGAGATACATCACAGTCGGCAACTCGGAGCTTGACGACTAGCAGGTCATTATGGGGAAAATATCTCTAAGTCTACTGGCTTGAAATTCTCTGATAGAGTCGTGGGTTTAAGGCTGAACGTGGCTACTACCTTTCATTCATACTTTTTGATTGATCATATAGTATCATCACAAGATTGGAGGCCTCTTATTATACGCTTGGAGTTTCCTGCTTGGGAACCTCAAGCCCACTTTTTGTGTGTTTCGCCTTTTTATCGTGGCGTCGCTTTATGTGGACGATTTGTTGGCAGCTTCTCGTAACTCGACCTCCTTTTGCTTTTTCATTCTAAACCTTTGGGTCTCTTCATCATAGACGCTCAACTCGTCTTTGCTATATTTTTTGGCAAGTAATTCCTGTAATTGTTTGCATTTTGAAGTAGAATGATCGGCTTGGTTATGGAAGGCGCAATACTTGCCTCGTTTATAAGTGTTGTTCCATGGTTTCTTTCCAACCAGACTGTTGGTCTCGCCAACTTGGAAAGTCGCTGCCGTATATGTTCTTTCTCGATTGATATGCTGTCTTGACTTCTGGTACTCTTTTTTGGTTCTTTCGCTCCATATTTGCATTGAAACTTTTGGGTTTTTGCGAGGGTATGTTTCTATTCTATGTATTTAGCATGCCTTGCTGCTCTACACAGGGCATCCGATACTGTAGTCAGTCGGTTCACGAAGAAGTCCCTTCATAAAGCCTCATCACTAACCATCCTAGTTCTTAAAGCTTTAATAGCCATGTTATTGCTGACTTTGGCCTTAGTCATTATTCTTTGGAAGCGCCTGAGATACGACTTCAAGGGCTCATCAATCCCTTGTTTTAAATATCGTAATTCAGTTGTTGAAGTGTCCTGGTTGACGAATATCGGATATTGTTTCATGAGCAACTCGGCCAAATCGATCGTGTTGGCAGTTTTGTGAACCATACCAATGCGTCTCTAGTCAAATTTTCAGCGAAAAGTTGACAATACACTACATTCTCTTGATCCAAATGGTAACTCGTTCCCCCCATCATGACATTGAACGTACTCATGAATTCTAATGGATGTGTTGTCCTGTCATACGATGGACAACATAATCTTGGTCCTTGGTTCACCGAGATCCTTAGTCTCAGAGAGAACGGAGAGTTTTGAACTTGAGCCAAAATCGCCCAATTTTTGGTGCTTAGCTAGTCGCTTGATGAAATTGTGATCTCATTTCTTCCATAATTCTGTAAACAGTGGCGGCGTACATCATTCCTCGGATTTGCTGTGTTGGAACATGCTGAGTCAGGATCTGGCCTTGTCTTGAGATGTGGTTTATATATGAGCTCGGTGTTTGTTCAAATATGCTTCTTTGAATGCTAGCGAGTACGTCTTTGTTGGGCCTGTTGTTCTGCATGGGCAGTAGGTTGTCTGCTAGCTCTATCTCTTGCTTTGAGATGTTCGAACCATTTGGCGTTTCTCCGATCTGCCGCTTCTTGTAACACTAGCAGGTTTCATATCATCACCTTGAGCGATGGTGTTCCTCTGGTGGTCCTGGAAGTTTGATGACTTCTCGAGATGGTTCTCAGGTGTTTTCCTGTGTCTGAACAGAATTCATAGGTGATCCGTAAGCTAAGTTTGTTTGTTCCTCAGTAGGATCAAGAATCGTTCTTTCCGGCGAGTGAGTGGTAATGTCATCTCGTGACATCTTCGTTGTTTTTTTGGCGATCTTCTTGCTTCTTCTGCGTTAAGAAATCATTCGATGTCTTTTCCACAGACAAGGCCAACTATTCGAGCAGGATTTAACACAAAGAGTTCTAAATCAAGCTCCAATAGAATTAGAGGGAAGATGGGTAAGGTTTCTGATCAAATTAGAAGAGAAAAAAGAGATTACACAAGTCAAAGATGGTCAAGTGTGATTCTATTATTGGAGTTCAAATGAGCCAAAAAGAGGATATTTTTTTTCAAGGATCTCCACCTCTATTTATAAGATATGAAGACGGTTACAACTGATATAAAATAGGAATTATTACATTCTTGTTTAGATTCGAAAATATCTAAAAGATTTTGCTAAATTCTTGGAAAATTTCCTTACCAGAATAAAAAAATTACATTTCTTCTTTTGATGACATGTTATTCGACTTTCTTCTTGTTCTGTCAATCGCTGAGAAAAAATTCTTCCGAGTTGGCTACCAAGAACCGTGATGGCCCTTTAACTGCTTTGCCGAGTCCATGACTTAAAGATTTATTGAATATTAATTGTTTCCATGGACTAAAATAGGATATCGGATCTACCTCCAACAAAACTGAAATCATATTTGGAATTTTTTATTCAAAATATTTATTTATGAAACTCAATTAATACATTATTAAAATTTAATACATTCCATTATTCAGTTTTAGATATTTTGATTAATACCCAATATTAGAAATTTATACATTCCATTATTTTTTCGAATTAGTTATTAATTTTTCATGAATAATATTTATTAAAACAAAAAATTTTATTATAGTAAGAAATTATTACTGTCAAGGAAAACTTACATCAAATATCATATATTGTATACTATTAATGTAAAAAAAAGAATATATATATATATATAATAAAATATTATATATTACTAGAATGTTTTAATATTTCAATATATTAGGTATTTAGACACTAATTTCAAAAATGCACCATATATTTTTCTATATTTTATTAAAATAATAAGAAATTTGGAAAATTCTATAATTTGAATCTCGGATGAATATGTAAGAAATTTAGGAAGCATAGAATGTAGGGTATATAATAATAAGATAGGATGTAATGTATAGAATAATAATTAAGGATATCATTTCACTAATATTAACGTAATTTTTGAGTTCTTATCATTTTAAATAAAACTCCAATGACATTCATTATAATTAAGCATTACCTTAAAGGAAATAGATTGAAAATGCTTTCTTTTTATTATATAGTAGATTTTTTTTTCGTATAGAAACAATATTCTTATAACAATTTTTTTTTTTGAACTTTAATCATAGAAAATACCATTTTTTGATTTTTTTAGGATTGTTTTTGACAAAATGGGATATTTGTTTTAACAAAAAAATATATTTATCTAGAAAAGACAAGCTAAAACAAAACCTTCACTATTAATGTCTATTTTAGGCAAAAATGTTTGCATATTCGGCTATTATCTTAATAATTTATTATTATTATCCATCATATACAAATATATTTACATATTTTATCTATTATATATTTAATTCACTATAAATGTTTACCGTAATATGTAGACAATATAATGTCTACAATAAACAATATACTGCAGAGAAATTATAATAGATATACATAAAATTTCAAAAAATTAAAAATTTGACACAAATTTTTAAAAAATTAGATTTATCGTAATTTTTTTGAATAATACCCAATGTGTCCATGTAACACTGTAACAAAAATATTAATTGTTCACGTTTTCATTTATTCGTACACATGTATATGTGTGTCTATAATATATTTATTAGATATATTAAACAATTATATAGATATGCTGAATATTCATATTTTATTCTATGCACCATGAAACATATGTTGTTACCCGGTAAAATTTGTATTTATTCGTGTATATATGTCTATGTACCTCTAACATATTTATTATATATGATAAGTAATTATATATACTGATATTGTATAATTTATGATAACATAATTTTTGTGTTACAATTTGGCACATATTTGGTATGTTGGATACTCCTGTTAGTTTTTTTTGTACCGCAAAATATATTTTGTCACCGAGTAAATATTATCTGTTCAATTTGTATTTTACCACTTTTTCAAATATATTATTTATGTAATTCATTTAATACATGACTAATATAACTTATATCTTATCGGTGTATAAAAAATAATATCGATTTAAATTTTTCCAATATTGATATATTAGGGGTAGATGGTCAAGTTGATAAAATCGTTTAAGAAAGTAACATTTTGAAACCTGGTGTCAAATTTTTAATTTTTTAAAAACTGATGTATATTTATTTAATTAACCTTATACTGTATGTCATATCCCTTTTCAAAATACATTTTTTTTGCCAAAAGAGAGTATTCTATAGAAAGAATTAAAAAGAAATATTTTCCACATTGTTAAACTCAAAAATTGATCTGGACAAAGTTTTTCTCTTAAAATCTACTCTTCAACTTCTTTTTATTTAAAAAATATTATAAACTTTTTTCTGAAATATAATAAATGTAATATCATTTCATTTTAGTCTTTTAAATAATAACGACGTGAATACAGAAAATTAAATTATATTTCTTCCAAATACTTATCAGACAAAAAATTATTTAAAGAATACTTCTTCCATTACATAAAGTTTAAGTTTCAGAATAATCATATAGATTAAGAAAAATATTAATTCTTAATCATTTTATCTTCCTTCTTTACTCTATATCTAGAGATGATAAAAAAATACTACTTTTTTATCTTCTCTCCAGCATGCATACATATATTTAATTAATTTTTGTAAGAAACAAGATACATTAGTTAACATTGTTAACATAAATGTATTAAATATAATACAGAAAAACATCTGAAATAAGAAAAACTCTCATAAAATCTAACTTTCAGTAACGGAGGTAGTATTAATTAGTTTTTTATTGTAAGTCAATTAAATATATTAGTAGGTAATATATATATATATATTTGTCATATAATATATGTATTTGATGCATATCATATATCATATGTGTCACATAATATGAGTTAAGTGGTAATTTATGTGTTACTCATATAATATATGTATTATTGAATAATAAATATGGGAACAACACATCAAAGGCGAAGACATCATTTAAATATGTTGTCCTCTCATTAAATACGTTGTCTTATCTCTTTCCCAGCAAATGTTCTAGAGCATTATTTGTGGGTCTCCGGCGATTGCATGTCTGACATGCAACAACAAATTCTCTAAGTTTTCTTTCTTGCTCCAAGCTTGTGAATCGGGTTCTCACTACAAGAAAACTAGTCATTTGAGACTACACAATTAGTCTCAAATCAGTTTCACATTGAAACTGTAAGACTGAAGTGTGACTGATCAAATCAGTCTCAAACGCTTAGTCACACTTTTTGTTAGTCACAGAATGGTCACACATTTGTGACTAAACTGGGACTGCCAAATTTAGTCCCACAGAGTGACTAATTTGTAACTCAGTAATTAGTTTCAATCTGTGACTAATGTATGATTCATTATACAGTAACAAGTTTAAGTCGCACATCAATCTCAAAAATTGGTCACAGATTAGTCTCAAATACGAATCACATATCAGTCTCAAATTGCAGTCACAGATTAGTCTCAAAAATCAGTCACAAATAAGTCTCAAACTTGAGTCGGAGATTAGTCTCAAACATCAGTCACAGAATAGTCTCAATCGTGAGTCGCAGATCAGTCTCAAGTTCCAGTTGCAGATTAGTCTCAAACATCAGTCACAGATTAGTCTCAAATATGAGTCGCAGATTAGTCTCAAATGATAATCGCAGATTAGTCTCAAAATCTAGTGACAAATTAGTCTCAAAATCCAGTTACAGATTAGTCTCAAACGTTAGTCACAGATCAGTCGCACATGCTATTTATTATTTTATTGTTTTTAAATGAAAATAATATTAAAATTTTAAATACAATGAAAATTTTAAATAAAATTATATATTACTAAAACCGAAACCATAAAACATGAAATGTCAGGTCTGGTACTGAAAACATAAACGTTTAAGAAAACATAAAATACGATAATAAACGTGATAGAAAATCAAAGCTGGTCATCAGGAGGTCTGGTAGCAGAAGAAGACCCCGAACCATCATGTCGTGCCGGAGGAGGAGGCTTCGAAACCAAATGAGCTGGAAAAGATGGCAATGTCTGCTGAAGGTATTGTAGAAGCTCGCGATTCTGCTGTGTCAAGTAATTGATGTTATCCTTGTAACCCGCCATCTTTTGCTGCATATCTTGCTTGTAAGCAACCATTTGTTGTTGCAACTCTGAAATCGTGTCCTTCACAGTCGACTCGGTGATCAACCTTTTCTTGTTGGGACGATACCTAGAGCTGAGATTACCCAATCCGTATACGATCCCTGATAGATCGGTATTGCTGTCCATCTGGGATTGGATGAACTCACTACGCTTCTGCTCATAAGTGTCATCAATTTTCTTTGCCTTCAGATCCACAAAGCTACCATCTGAAGAATTAGTATGTGTCTTCTTGAAGACTTCACTGATGGAGACAGGTCGATGCAATTCATCCTCCTGAAAAAAACATATTATATAATAAAAAAAAGTAAAAAAATTAAAAAATTGTATAAATTAGAAAAACTTACAAGTTCGCACTGAACAGGGTAGTAACTCTTCTGTTCCGACACATGCTTATGCGGTCCACAGCCGTCACGATCAGAATAACGTGCAGGTCGTGTTTTCTCGCTCTTGACCTGGGTTTTCTCTGTAGCCCAATGCTCACATAACTGCTGGTAAACGTTCCTGTTCATCCAACCAGGACATTTACCTTTAGTTTTGGCCTGAGTCATGATTCCCTTCATCCGCTTTCCAGTGAGTTGGTCAAAGTGGTAGTGAACAGTCTGTGTAATAGCCGGGTTCCAGTAAAAAATTTGCTACAAAAAATTTCAAAAAAAAGTTAGGTAATAAAAATTTTAAATCTTAATTTTTAAAAAAAAATGTGATTGTAAATAAAAACGAGCTTACTGCGAATTTCACGAAGAACTGATTTCGTACATCTGGAGGAGTATTGGTCCAACACATATACTTGTCTTTATACCCGCCCCTGATTATATCTGAAATATGTCTTGAAATATCGCTGTTATGGTCCCGATCAAACCTACAAAAATTAAAACAAGAAAACAATCATAGTTTCTAATATTATTTAAAATTATACAAAAATTCATTATAAATCAAAAAAATTCAATTAATTCATTATATAATATATAATAATTCATAAAAATGGTTATCTAACATTCACAAAACCCTTCCACCTAAACTTACCATGGGTTCGAGTCCCACCGATATTGTTTTTCCAATTCGATTTTGTGATTGATCTGTGACTGATTATGCGTTTCAGTCACAGTTCAGTTACAGATTTTATAAATTTTAAAAAATAAAAACACGGGTACTCGAACCCGTGACATTGTGCGTAGAGTTTTTGTAGTAGTCCGATTGTCACTGGGCTAAAAGACTCTTTTGAATATTTCTTGCGACGTTAAATATATATTATATAAAATAAATATGTTTGGTTTTAAATAAATTTCCGAAAACTTGCGGGATTTACATTCGTTCGAAATCAAAATCCTTTTCGATAGTTACCATTAGTGAATACAATAGATTATGTAGTTTTCACAATTCGTAGAAATAAAAACTTAATATTTCTATTAATGAGATTGAAATTCAACAAAAATGTAATATAAGTTAATGGGTGTGTTTACATATACTTTCATGTATTTTATAAATTAATCTAAAATATCATATATAATCTTTTTCAATTTGTATTAAACATTTTAGATTAATTTATAAAATACATTCAAGTATATGTAAACACACCCATTAACTTATATTACATTTTTGTTTATAAAATACATTCAAATATATGATCTTTTAGATTAATTTATAAAATACATTCAAGTATATGTAAACACACCCATTAACTTATATTACATTTTTGTTGAGTTTCAATCTCATTGATAGAAATATTAAGTTTTGATTTCTACAAATTGTGAAAACTACATAATCTATTGTATTCACTAACGGTAACTATCGAAAAGAATTTTGATTTCGAACGAATGTAAATCCCGTAAGTTTTCAGAAAATTATTTAAAACCGAACATTTAAATACTACTTAATATATATATATATATATA
>OVBA01006796.1:0-16115 GCA_900406435.1 Lepidium aucheri
GTACTAGATAGGCTGTTTGCAAGTATCTCCGAGTATTGGTTTGACAATCCATCTACTTACCACTACCTCAATGATTTGATAGCCATAGACCAAAAAACCTTGTTATCAATGGCTTGAAGCAAGCTCCAAAACAATGGTTCGAAAAATTCAGCTTAACTCTTCTAGACAATGGGTTTACAGCAAATAATGGAGATACTTGTATCTTTAGTAAAAAGAAAGCAGAAAACGATGTCATAATATGTCTGTACGTTGACGATATGCTAATCATGGGAAAAACATTGACATTGTAAGTGAAACTAGAAACTTTCTTGGCTCAAAATTTTGTATGAAGGATTTGCGGGAAGTGGATGTAATCCTTGGAATAAAAGTTTTGAAAACTGAAGAAGGGTACTCTTTGAGTCAGTCTCATTAAGATTCTCAAAAAATTTAACTACTGGGACAAAGTAAAGACAAAAACTCCATATGATCCTTCTTTTCATTTATGCAAAAACAGAGATGAAAGTATCAATCAAAGTGAATACACCAAGATCATAGGAAGTGTAATGTACTTAATAAAATGTACTAGATTGGATGTAGCCTATGCAGTCAGTAGATTAAGTCGTTACACATAGAATCCTAGTAGAAATCATTGGAAAGCATTAGAGAGATTGATGAGGTATTTGAAAGGGACAGTAGACACAAAACTAAATTTCAAGAAAACATCTTGTGTTTTAGAGGGATATTGTGATGCAAACTGGGTGAATGAAAACAATGAAATAAACTCGACATGTGGGTTTGTTTTCACATTAAGTGGTAGTGCAATAGCTTAGAAATCATGTAAACAAACATGCATAGCTAGATCCACTATGGAATCAGAATTGATTGACATGGAACTAGCAGCTCAAGAAGTTGACTGGTTGAGGAATGTGCTCTTAGATCTTCCCATGTTTGAGAATGATTATGGTTTAGTCTCAATGAGGTGTGATTGTCAATCTGCTATTGTAATAACATTGAACAAATTATACAATGGGAAGAAGAGGCATATAAGGTTGAGACATAAAATGTTGAGAGGCTTCTTAGAAGCTGGTGTATTAATGCTTGAATATGTCTGTTCTGGAAGGAACATAGCGGATCCTCTAACTAAAGCATTGTATGAACATAAGGTTTTGGACACAGCTAAAGAGATGGGTTTGTAGTGACATGAGAACACTTTCTTCCGTATACCATAGTTTGACTATGTCATCAGTTCAAGGTTCAAAACAAAGGGAAAATATTTTTCTTGTTAGTGTCATGGATATTTGAAAATTATGTAACCGAGCAATGGCTCAAGTTGTAAAGTGAAAATGAGTTTGCTTGTAGGAAAGAATTTCAAATGTAATTCATATAATACTTATGTAATTTGTAATCTCATAAGGAAAACAAGTTTGTATTTGAATGTTTTAATTAACATTCTGTTGCATAAGCTCTTACGAATATTGATTCAAGTCCTACTTGACATCAATGAAACTGAGTCTAAGCTTCAATTTAAGAAGTAAAGTGGGGGATTGTTGGATGTTTACTTGTTAATATGAATAACTAAAATTCTGTTTAAACAGATAGATTTAAGCTAAATATGTGTCCATTAAACCTATCACTAATTTTGAAATAGCAAAGGATTAGCCCGACTTAAGATTCTTATAAAAGAGATCTTAAGAGAAAGAGATGAGTCGGAAATAGAGAGATAACATTTAGTAAACCGGAGAGATTAATTCATCATGGATCTTCTCATCTTCATAATTCCATCTTCTAATCTTCTCTGTTTCATCATCAATCATAAGAGCTTTGACTTTCGTCTCTTGGATGCTCATCAGACAAGTTACAGAGTGAATGCTGAGCGAATATCATCCTTGGAATCAAGCATCGATTAGGGTGAATAGTTCTCTCATGAACAGAAGATCTTTTCTTCAATTGTAGCTTCTTCCTTATCTCATTTATTTCATCTTTTTTGTTCTTGAGTTCTAACAAGAGCCAAGTCCATTTATGAAAATGAACAAATTTTTATACATAGTTACAGAAAATACATGGACATGCATTAACAACTTTTGTAACTACAAGTTTGTGATTATATTCAAAATCGTCGCTATCTTTGGGTTTTTAGTGGCTATTTGGAAATTTGGGACTTAAATACGGATTTTGTCTCATGTCTTATTTTTATCAATAACTAAAACAACAAAATCCGTTATAAAACTTTTTGATAGTTGGGATCTATTCGATTTTTATTACAAAAATACAAAGAAAAACTATTTAGCTAAATGTTTTAAACATACTATACTCTTAAATTATCTAGTACGTTTCAGATCGATGCACAATGTGTCACGACAAGTGCGACGATTCAGGGTCATGCAAAATAGTTCTGACTCTATGAAAGGTCCCATATGACTAAGGATCCGAAGCCACATCGATCAAAGTTTTTGATACATAAAATATAATTTGGCAAATCACTCATTCTTCACATTTTTTAATCATAAATATAATCAAAAAAATTTCTAGATACATTTTCGTAAATTTATTTTACTTTTTCACAGTATTGTAGAATATTTTAGTTAATATAATAGATGTGTAAATTGTTGCTGGCCATAACCATATCAAAATTTGTAGCAAAAAACTAAGATTAAAATGAAACTCAGTTTAAGATGTACCGATGATAGTTATACGATTTTGTATTTGAATCAAATATAATCAAACCAAACAAGATACAAGAAATTTAATTACCCAGTTTAGTAAATCGATATAATTATATCTACATTTGGGGCTGGAAATTCCAGCAATTCACTAATACAAGAAAGATTAGCTCAAATCAAGCATAAAGTTACAACAATGGAGAAGAGAAGAGAGAATCGATTCCAATGGTATCTGTTAACAACAACTTTGAAAATAAAATGAAGAAGAAGATATATGAGACTCTAAACCGAGTGTGATAATCGAACCTGATTCCTCGCGATAGAATCAAGATCTGATTTTCACTTCTGATTCCGGTTCACTTGAGTTTAACCGGATGAAATCAAATCATTAATCTAACTGGTTTAACAACCAAAACCAGAGATAATTGAATCAGAACCAATTTCAATACCTAACATTCTCCACCTTGATTTAATGTCTTTCTTGAACTCGTGGACTGCATCTTTTGGAACCTTAACATTGGCTAGAGGCTACTGAGCAGCTTACTTGATTAACTTTAGAAAATTTAAAGCTTCATCAAACTTGCAAATCGGAATACTTTTAGTGAGCGTATCTGTTGGATTCCTTGAATTATGAATTTTCTCAACTTCAATATCACCTTCTTCTATGACTTCTCTTATAAAGTTATACTTCACATTCATATGCTTTGTTCTTTTGTGAAATGTATTGTTCTTTGACAAACAAATGGCTGATTAAAAATCACACCAAATCGTTGCCTTCTTTGAACTAAAACTCATATCACTTAACAATCCTTTAATCCAAATGGCTTCTTTAATTTCTTCAGTCAAAGCTACATTACTCAGCCTCTGTTGTTGGCAGTGCCACTGTGGGTTGTAGATTCGACTTCTAGCTCACTATGTTTCATCCTACCGTGAACACATAGCCACTCGTTGATTTCTATTTATCTAGATCCCTTGCATAGTCTGAATCACAAAAACCATGAATGTCAAACACACCTGATCTTTCTCTGGATCTTGGATGAATCCTTCAGGTTGCTCCATGTATAGTTCTTGGTCTATTTCACCATGTAAGAATGCCGTTTTGACATCAGTATGTTCAAGCTCCATATCATCTTTTACAATTGCAGCCATTAGAACTCTGATTGGGACATGCTTTACAACTGGTGTGAAAACCTCTTCATAATCAGTGCCTTGTCTTTGACTGAATCCCCTTGCAACCAACCTAGCTTTTTGTCTCTCTGATTCTACACCAGGATTTCCAGGCTTCTTCTTGTAAATACATCTGCAACTTATCACTTTAGCATTCATTGGTCTATCAACAATATCAAATGTTATGTTCTTTAACAGCAAACTCATTTCCTTTATCATTCCTTCATTCCATTTTTCCTAGTCTTTGTCTTTCATTGCATCGTAGTAGCAATTTGGTTCTTCATAGCTAACTTCTTTTGCTACTGTTAGAGCAAAAGCAATATTAGTATAATCTGTCATTCAAGAAGGAGCTTTTGCTACTCTCCTTAATCTATCTAGAGCAAACTGATATTCATTCTGGTCCTGAGATTTAGAAGATAATGAACTCAACTTTGTATTAACCCGTCTGAGACTGCTTCTCACTTGATTGTAGTCCACAGTATTTGATGATCTTATAGGAGTTTTCAAGAGTGGTTATTTCTCTATACAATCTTCATCACTTTCTGAATCTCCACCTTCAACTAAATTTTCAAAAACTCCACGTTTAAGAGGATTATCTGAACACTGACTCTTCCTTTTATTCAAGACTGCTATGGAGTCATACTTGTCACTGACTTCAACTGGTTTTGAAACACTGTATTCTCCATGACTTCGTAAATCTTTGAACAAGACATTCTCTTGAAATACCACATTCCTACTAATTATACACTTCTATTCTTCTAGTAACCAGATTTTATAACCTTTTGTACCCTGTGGATAACCAAGAAAGATGCCCTTCAAGGCATTAGGCTTAAGCTTTCCCTAATTTTGATAAACATAAGCCACAGAACCAAACTTCTTGAGATGTTTATAACTTGATTTTCTTTTGAGCCAAAGCTCTTCCGAAATGCTATGATCAATTGATGTAGATGGAGATCTATTAACCAAATATGCTGCCAAAGCTGTGGCTTATGCGCAGAATGTCTCATCAAGACCGATTCATTCAATACACATCTTACTTTCTCCATTAGTGTTCTATTTATACGCTCTGCAACACCATTTTGTTGTGGTGTATAAACACATGTGTGATGCCTTTCAATGGTATTCTGTTTGCAGAAAGCATCAAACTTCTTATTGCAGAACTCTACGCCATTATCTGTTCTTAGAAATTTGACATTCCTATTTACCTGTACTTCAACAAGTTGTTTCCGTTCACAAAACTTGTCGAATGTTTCATCCTTAGATTTCAGAAACATTACCCACACCTTGCTTGTTTTGTCATCAATGATAGACAATAAGTATATTGATTTCCTGACTTGGAAGGAGTAACTGTAGAAGAACCCCACAAATCCGCATGTACATAGTCTAAAACATTCTCTGTATCCTTCCTAGTATCAAAATTGAGATTTTTTTACATTCCCATTACACAATGTTCGCAAATACTACGATCTAAAACATCTTTCTTCTGTAATAAACCCTTTTTTGTCAAATTTCTTCATGTTGTTTAAGCTCATACGACCAAGCCTACTATGCTAAAGCTTAGTGATGTATGTTGCTTCAGTTGCACTGTAAACTTCATTAATTTCTGTCTCACCATCTATACATACAACCCATTCTTCAGTTCACCTCTCAAAGTTGTGTTTTCATTCTCATAATACCTCACTTTACCATTACCATCTTCATGATTATAGGCAAGTCTATCAAGTGTTCCTGTTGATATTAAATTTCTTCTAAGATTTGGAGCATACTTGACATTGTTCAGTATTCTTTTTTGTGCCTCCATTAGTGTTTTTTCTAACAGATCATTGACCTTATGATACTAATGAATGATAATCTCCTAGTAAATTGTGACTAATTCATCCTCCTGAAATGTACAGAACCAGTCCCTTCTAGATGTCATGTGTGAAGTACACCCTGAATCTAGAACCCATATGTCTTTACCCATCTGATCATTTACACTCGAAGCTTCAGAAAATAAAAACTTCTCAATGATTACACCTGCTTCCCCTTTTACTTCATTCTCTGACTTCTTTTTTCTTGTGAAATAATCCTTTTCAAGATTACCTTCCTTTTTACAAAACCAACAAGTAACTCCGGTCTTTGATTTAGACCTGCTTCTGCTTCTGCTGCTGTTACTTTGATTTCTATTTGAAGATCGACCTCTTTCTATTGTATACAAAGCAGCTGATGAGTTAACTTCTGTTCCATTCTCTTCTAACATTTCTTTTTCAAGTGTCTTCGCTAATGATACCACATCTTGTACTGAAAGATGCTTATTTCCATACTTCATAGTATGTTTGAACTGAGCCTACTTAGGTGGAAGAGATCTAAGTGTTATTATTGCTTGAGTTTCTTCTAGTACAGAGATATCAAATGTCTCAAGTTCAGCTATGATCTTAATCACTAACACGCTTTGATTCTTTAATCATAAAACTAAAATATTTGAGCTGCAGATTGATTCTATTTGGGAGACTTGTTTCCATATACAAACTATGCAACAAGGCCCAAGTTTCTGTAGCGGTTTTAGATTGACTAACCTTTCGAAGAACTTTATCACCAAGATTCAACAAGATTATGTCTCTGGCTTCTTCTGATCTTGCGATCTTTTCTGGATCAGGAACTGTTTTGATTTCTGGAGTTTCTATCGAAACACCATCATCTTCTTTCTTTCTTTCTGACTTCGTGATTGTAATGGTCTTCGTTAATGTAAAGTCATTGATTACGTCCTTATAGCCTGAAACAACAAGATAAACAAGCATTCGAATCTTTCATAGAGAGAATTTAGATTCTCCATCAAATCTTTCAATTATCACCTTCTCAGTAGACATCCATACCTAGAGAACATGGCTATGATACCACTTGTAGCAAAAAACTAAGCTTAAAATGAAACTCAGTTTAAGATGTATAGATGATAGTTATACGATTTTGTGTTTGAATCAAAGATAATCGAACAAAACAAGACACAAGAAACTTGATTACCCAATTGAGTACATAGATATGATTATACCTACATCTGGGGCCGTAAATTCCAGTAATTCACTAATAGAAGAAAGATTAACTCAAATCGAGCTTAGAGTTACAACAATGGCGATAGAAGAGAGAATCGATTCCAACATAATCTGTTAACAAAAATCGTGAAAATAGAATGAAGAAGAAGATATATGGGACTCTAAACCAGTGTAATAACCGAACATGGTTCCTCGCCATAGGACCAAGATCTGATTTCTTCTACTGATTCTGATTAACTTGAATTTAACCAGATGAAATCAAATCATCAATCCAACTGGTTTAACAACCAAAACCAGAGAGAATTGAATCAGAACCAATTTCAATCCTTAACAAAATTGGTAAGAACATGAATTATAGTCAACCAATTCACAAAATATAGATACGCATAATAACTTTCAATCTATTGACTATATATTCAAAAGGTTAGTAGTTATAATCTACATTGATTTTATTACCAAAATCTCATTTATTAGTCATTAAGCAAAACCTACCGTTGAACCACCATTGTTATACATATATATCACTCAAATTAGAACTCATAATTTCATACAAAACTCAAATCTAAAATACCTCTAAAATGTTTTTTTTTAAAAATTTACTAATGGGAAGTGTTGAAGGTCAAACACATGTTCTTATGGTTGCATTAGCTTACCAAGGTCATCTCAATCCAAAACTCAAATTCGTCAAACATGTTGCAAGACCCAATCTTCACTTCACTCTAGCCACCACTGAACAAGCTCGTGACCTCCTTTCCGCAGCGACTGATGAACCGAATAGACCGGTGGATCTCGTGTTCTTCTCGGACGGTCTGCCTAAAGACGATCCAAGAACACCAGGAACTATCAGTGAGTCATTGAGAAGATGTGGACCAAAGAACTTGTCTGAAATCATTGAAGGGAAGAAATTCTCTTGCATCATCTCTGTGCCTTTCACTCCTTGGGTTCCAGCTATTGCAGCGGCTTATAACATTCCTTGTGCTATTCTTTGGATTGAAGCTTGTGGAATTTTCTCTGTTTACTATCGTTACTACATGAAGTCAAACTATTTTCCCGATCTCGAAGATATGAATCAGACAGTGAAGTTACCAGGTTTACCACTGTTGGAAGTAAGAGATCTTCCTTCATTGCTCTTACCTTCTGATGGTGCTATTTTCAATACTTTAATGGCAGAATTTGTAAATTGTTTAAAAGATGTGAAATGGGTTTTGGCTAATTCGTTTTACGAACTCGAATCAGAGGTAATCAAAACAATGACTGATTTGAAACCAATCATCCCAATTGGTCCTTTGGTTTCACCATTTTTGTTGGGTGCTGATGATGATGACAAAACAACCTTAGATTTGTGGAAATCTGATAATGATTGTATAAAGTGGCTTGACAAGCAAGTTAGGTCATCAGTTGTGTTCATATCTTTTGGAAGTATACTCAAATCTTCAGAGAATCAAGTCAAGAGCATATCAATGGCATTGAAGAACAAAGGAGTTTCATTTCTTTGGGTCTTAAGGCCAAAAGAGAAAGGCGAAAACGTCGACGTTTTGAAGGAAATGGTGAAAGAAGGACAAGGATTTGTGATTGAATGGGGTCAACAAGAGAAGATCTTGAGCCATGAAGCAATCTCTTGCTTCATGACTCATTGTGGTTGGAATTCAACGCTCGAGACGGTGGTTACTGGTGTTCCAGTGGTCGCATATCCGAGCTGGATTGATCAGCCGTTTGATGCAAGATTGTTAGTTGATGTGTTTGGAATTGGAATAAGGATGAGGAATGATGTTGACGGTGAGCTTAAGGTTGATGAAGTGGAGAGATGTATTGAGGCTGTGACTGAAGGGTCCTCCGCCGTGGAAATGAGGAAGAGAGCGGCGGAGCTAAAGCAAGCAGCAAGATCGGCGATGGCTCGTGGTGGATCTTCAGCTCATAATCTAGAATTGTTCATTAACGATATCAAAACCGTTACTTGAATCGTTGTTCTTGATTTGTTTGACTTTGCATTTGTTTTAAGGTTATCTTTAAACCTGTGATAACCGGTATTTTTAATAATTTGGATTTTAAGAAAACTTTTCCAAGTCGATCTGAACCGATTCAAACCAATTATTAACAAGTATTCTAATCTTTATATGGAAATTGAGAAAATGACCAAATACAATATAAACTTTTGTGAATTTGCCAAATTAAATATAAACTATGATTGTAACATTGACCTAATCAAATTATCATTGACCATAACGTGGACCAGTTCTCAATCGGTATAATTCCCGCTAGGTTTATACCCACAACATAATGCGGAATTTCATTATTTTTATTGTTTTTTAAAATTTAGATCCGTATTGATATTTTTAAATATTGTTTTTGAGATATCGTTTTAGAGACCTATAATCCGAACAAAAATTGATTTTTATTAGAAAAACTAAATCTGACAAAATACCTAAATAGATCCCAAAATCTATATACTCAAAAAGTCAAACTCGGACCCAAATCGAAACCAAATTAAGAACTAAATTTTAGCTTTCTAGAGTTTTTAAATTATTGTTGTTTAAAATTTTGAATTTTTATATAAAAATATCCATAAACCCAAACTCGATCTATACCGAACCGAACCATATCCAAAAAGTAAAAATATCCGAGTAAGTCTTAGAGGATCAAAATAACCAAAATACTGAATTAGAGGAACTGAACCCGACAAAATACCAAAAACAGGACCTAAATCTATATACCTGAAAAACCAAATCCAAATCCAAATCCGAACCAGAACTAAATTAAGAACTAATATGTTTTAATTAATTTTAGTTCTTATTTTTTTTAATTAAATATTTATTTGTTTGAATTTTTATATATAAATTTGTAACAAAACTCATCTTATACCTATTTTTAAAGGTTATTATAAATTTTAGGTTAATTTTATTATATAGTTTATGTCACGGTCAAAATAAAAATATCTTCCGCTTTAATATATAAGATATATAGGAATAGGAATGAAAACTTATCCGGAAGAACCGCAAATCTTCAACATAAACACTTAAACACTCATATGTATTGATTCGGTCTGGTTTCTATTTGGAACCAATTATGTAACCAAATCTTTTCCAGTATTCCAATATTTGAATATCTATGTAATATTGGGTATCCGAATATTTTTCAAATTTATAAGTAAATTTTGAAAAAAAAATTAGGTAATTTAGGTATTAATGTATTTTTCAAATTTCTAAACTTAGATCTCAATGTAAATAATTTTTAATCTAATGGCGGGTCGTAAATCCATTATAAATAGGTGTACATGTGTAACTAATGATCGAGTCCTATTATTTATAAAATTTATATAGAAGTTTAACTGATAACCATTATGGATTAATATTAATAATACTGTTCAAAAAAAAACTTAAGATCTAAACCGATCAAGATCATAATACCAAAAGCAAGTGGTATTTAGTCCAATGGCAGATGTAAGTCCACTAAATGGCAGACGCACTTACACATCCCGGGATTGAGTCCCGCCGCCTGCATTATGCAGGAACTTGGCTAATAGGCCGGCCAGTTGTGGTCCAATATTGTTGACAAAAAAAAGATCATCATACCAAACCAAAATAGTAATGGATCTTGGCTATGAATGGCTACTAGTTTTTGGATTTAGTTTCTAGTTTTTGGATTTCAGATTTTAGTTTTTAGATTTAGATTTTGATTTTAGTTTTTGTATTTTAGTTTCTGTTTTCAAAAATCTCAAAAAGCTAGTTTTTGGTTTTTGGAGAAATCAACGTTGATTTCTCAAAAACTAGTTTTTCCTAGATTTTAGGAATAGAAAAAACCAAAAACATGAATGGTAAAATACAGTGTAAAAACAGTTTTCAGTTTTTAAAAAACTAGTTTTACAAAATCATGATTGACTAATAATTGGTTTTTTCAAAAACAAAAACGAAAAACTATTCTATCAGTCAAAGCCTTTGTATAGGTCCAAAAAAACTCAAATTTGATAGATACAAATCCAAATCCTACCTGAAGACTCAAATATCAAAGCCTATGCACCACTATAAAGGTTTATTATCTATAAACCGGCGATAACCGAATACTAATTTTTGAAATTGAACCGGATGGTTATCAAATGAAATCAAACATTTCACAAATTTAAAATTTTACAATTTGTTGATCAATAAATTTGATTTCTTCATCTTGCTTCAGAGACTTTCAATTGAGAGAAAACCTTACTCTCCGATGAATCTGTACCTCCATGGCTTTCCTTCGATTCATTCTTCGGTATAACGAACGAAGTAGTGCTAAACGAATCATTTATCATCAATCTCGGAATCACCAATGTCGATCCAGCTTCAGTCATCGTCATTGTTGTATCTTCATGAGCTTCTCCATGAATTGTCAACATTTGAAGCCGTAGAACATATTCCAGATCCCAAATCACATCTCCCATGGTTGGTCTCTCATCTCCGTACTCTTTCAAACATTTCTCAGCGAGATCCATGAATTTCTTCAAAGAATTTGGTTCGATTTGACCTATCAATATCGGATCTATAATCTCATCGGTTGTTCCTTTTTCTTTGCAGAAAATCGCCCATTCCGCTAAATTCACTTCTTCATGACGAAGATTACCATCGAGAGCTGGTCTTGCGCATAATATCTCGAGGAGAAGGACTCCAAATGCGTAAACATCGGATTTCTCAGTTAAGATGTGTGTTTGCAGATACTCAGGATCGAGGTAACCGAATGTTCCTTTTATGTTAGTGCTGAAACTGGTTTGATCTTGATTACGAACTGTGAGTTTCGAGAGTCCGAAGTCTGCGACCTTGGCTACATTGTTCTCATCTAGTAATATGTTTGTGGATTTGACATCTCTGTGAATGACTGCTCTGTCTGAGCCACTATGGAGATAATGCAATCCTTTTGCTGCTCCAATGCAAATTTCTAGTCTTTGTTTCCAATTCAATGGAGGAAAATCTGAGCCGTATAAATGCTCTTTAAGAGTACCTTTCTCCATGAACTCGTAGACAAGGATCATCTCTGAGTGCTCTTCACAGTAACCCTTTAAAGCAACCAGATGTTTGTGACGGATACTTGAGAGAACATGAATCTCTGTTTGAAACTCTAGTAAACCTTGTCCTGAACCTGCTTTGGCTCTCTTGATAGCTGCTTTGCTTCCATCTGGAAGAATGGCTCTGTAAACATCTCCAAACCCACCTCTACCGATTAGCCACTTCTCGTCGAAATTGTTGGTAGCTCTCAGAATGTCTGTGAAGGGAATCGTCAAGCCTAAGTGTAGGTTGCGGAATGGAGAATTGTTGTAGTGAGATGAGATAGGTCTATTGTCGGAACTTCCACCTCTGTATGGCAAAGGAGACCACACACTAACCTCCACGTTTGATTTCTTCTTCTTCTTCTTTAATCTCCTCTGCCTCAAGAATACCATAACCAACAAACTCAAGATCAGAGCCGATGCAGCAGCAGTAGCACAACCAACGATGATATGATTCCGGGAAATGCTTTCTTTTTTAGAACCAGTTTTACTCAAAAGCTCCATGACTTCTATACCATTCAGGAATCCAGAAGCCTGATCAACTTTGGCTTCTTTCTGACCTATAGTAACATTCAAGAGCTCAGAAGCATCTGAGGAACTCACGACATCGAGAAAAAATGGTGTAACCGGCCCATACCCTGAAGGCTTTACATCTGATTTCTGATCTCCATCCAGATAGAGATAGAAATCAGAGCTTTCTGTACCATTAATATTACAGAAGTGAAGCCTGACGAAGTGTTTATAGTTACTTTGGACCTTAAATGACCAAGTAACATTTATCAACATCTCCACTCCCAAACTCGAGCTATGGTCTATTGCTTTAGCTGTCTTGTAGACAAAATCAGGAGCAGTGTATTTCGTTGCTATCCTTGTACCTTGGGGGTAGTTAATCGTTTGGGTTGTTGAGACATTTCTCACAGCAGTTTTTTGGAAGAGAAAGTCATCGTCTATCGACCAAGTTCGTCCCAAGGTATCGCTGTCTGGTGTGATTGTTGTTTGACCTCCTACGTTTAATCTGTAAATCGTATGCAGATTCTTGTCGGAAGCTTTTAGATTTCCTTCAAGGTCATCAGGAGCAGAGAAAACTTCAATGGCATTGATGAAAGCCAAAGAAGAATGACCAGGGACAAATCGAATTTCCAATGTCGGTGATTCGAGCATCAAGAGAAACTCCTCAACTCGTGGGGTCTCTGTAATATTCCCAAGCTTGAAATCTTTCAAGTGACGATTAGAACCAGAGGTCGCAGAGACAGTGAACCGAGCAGTTAAAAGATCTGTCCGAGTAGAGACAGCAGCAAAATGAAGACGCACAAAGTATAAACCAACAGGATCTATTTGGAACTTGTAAGAAGAAGAGCTTCTGAATATCCTAACCGTCTGGTAGATTTTGGTTGCATTGGACGATGAGTCGTTGGAGACTTCTGTTCTTTTGCTGACGAAGGAAACAGAGTTATCACTGAAGGTCATATCGCTGATGAAATTCCGGCCAGAGTAAGAAGCATCAGAATCCGACCCACAATTGATGTAATACTTATCGGGACGAGAATAATCAGACTGAGCAGAAACATCGAGACGAGGAAGAAGAAGAACAGTAACCATGATCATCACAAAGAGAGAAACAGAGTCATGAAAACAGAGATTCTCCATAGCCTTTGACGACTAAGAGAAACAGAGAGTGAGATAAAAAGTCAATAAGTTGAGATCAAGGATTGAAGAGACATGTGTGGTTGATGTGAAGAAGAAGATGAGATTGAAGGAGAAATAATGAATAGCAAATTTTTTGTGGGGGAACAATAAGAGCAAAGACTGAAGTTGACTTGTTGACTTTTCAAGTCATCGTCTTTTGTTTTGTGAAAATATCATTCTCTAATTATTATTTTCACCTAAGGCTCTCCAAATCTGACCTAGTAAATGGTTCAATCTATATTTTTTATACATTATAATTTATTTAATTTTTGGGATTATATGTTTGTTTGATTGAATCTTTTGACATGATATATATTATCTATAATCTAGATCTCGACCCCAAAATTTTGATGGAGATAATGTTTTTTATATAAAGTTTTTTTTTATCAAAGTTGGACTCTACATAATTTAATAATTTTGTGATATTGTTTGATGTTTAGATAATTTAAACTATTGATCGAATCTTGTTAATCTTATTATTAACACAACAACAATATAAATTTGACAGAAATTTCTAGTTCTAAGCTAGGATGATGCAAAATTTGATATAAATAATTGATAAGAAAATAGAGTTACAATTATTTCTATAAATTTAGATATTAATTAACATTACTATAAATTTGGGGCGGTAAGTCACTAAAGACAGGTACATTTGTACATCCAAAGATCGAGTCTCGCCATCTGTATTATGTAGAAATTTGGCTAATGAACCGGTTAGTTGTGGCCTAATATTAACAAAAAAAAATTAATATTTCTGTAAATTTTCTATAATCATTTGGTAAATATTCTATTTTTTTTAGTAATTTATGCAAATATTTTTATAGAACTAGTAATGTCTATTTGTAGATAAATTGTAATGAATTTTCTAAATCCAAATAGTATTAATTTACAGAAGGTTTAATCTATATCTCGTTTATTTATGGTTCTTTCTTCATGTTGGTGTCCATCAAATCCTTCTAAATTCTAATTAACACAAATTTATAAAATTTTCTTCTCCAAAGAAAAATGAATAATAAAGAGAAAAATGGTATTCCGTCAAGTCAAGAACAGATTTTTAGCAAGCAAAATAAATAACATAATAGTGACATCAGATTAACGCGGAGCATAGTTTCAAGTGCATAATTCTTTTTGTTACTAACAAAATGCTCCGTTGCGGGAATCAAACCCGAGTCTCCTGGGTGAAAGCCAGATATCCTAACCGTTGGACGACGATGAATTTATATTCTATATGAATCATATTGTACCCATAACTTTTTTCTTTGTAACTGGTTCCATTTTTGTGGACTCCGTGAACCTCATATAGGGTTTTTTGTTCTTATTGGAGTGTTTTGGAAATTGATTCCGAATACTGGAATTAAGAGGAAGGACACTCAACCACCTCAACCAACTCATTTCGGCTATTGTACCCATGAGTTAAAAGATGTTCTTTTGGTTATATAAAATAAAAGACAAAGAAATACAGCTATTAATCTATTATGAGATCGTGACTCTCACTTCATAGAAGGTGTTACTGAACATGCCCTTTTGCATATATTATTTACAACTTTTTTACTCGATATTTTTGTTTTGAAATAATTGTGGATAATATATTCTTTAGCTTTTAAATGGTCTACAATAAACTTTTTTAAAATCTTGTGGGAAATAAATTTTTGGGATATAATTACAGTTTTATTTTTCATGGATAATAATATTGTTTACGACGAACATGTATACTGAATTATGTACACAATATACAGAATTGACCCATATAGACATATCTAATGAATAATTCACTATATACATCTATTGTAGACAACATTATTGTCCCTGAAAGACACAACTGTAGATTATGTTTCTCAAAAGATGTAGTTTTGACAAGGTTTTTAAAAAGTATATTGTGGACAATTTAAAATTCAAAAGGTACATACTAGACAAAATTCTTTTTTTAACGCGGATGATTCGAACCGACAAAATATATTTCACTATTTTAAGTTCGGCTATATCTGAAAACTAGAAAAATTAGGTAAAATCTCTTAAATATTATACATAATGTAATAAGGGAGGTCTAAATTCATATTGCATACTACTGTGATCCTACATTTTTTTGTTCAATCACTATACCACGATTATGTTGATTTTTTTCTTTTGGTTTTTATTTTTAACCAAAAATGTGATCAATCTTGGAAGTTTAAAAGTAATACATAATATAATTTTCAAACGTATTTTGAATAATTTAAGCAGTCATATTTTAGAGTTTCAAAGTAGTAAATTTAGAATCTTTGTTGTGAATACATAGAACAGGAAAATGGCCGAAACCTATATAAACTTTTGACGTCGTGCCAACTCATAAACGAATTTGGGTGCCAGACTTAAACCTAAGTTTATTAATAAAAATTGTAAATTTCATACACGAACTATTATTTTTCGGCCAAAATTAGTGTTGACCGTTATCTCCGTTAGTCTACCGTTAACGTGACACATGTACGCCTAAACACGTGACACGTCTAAGATCAAATAAGTTTTATTAAAATAAAATAAAAATAAATTAAAATAAACTATAATAAATTAAAATAAATTATAATAAATTGTAATAAATTAAAATAAATT
>OVBA01006797.1:0-16109 GCA_900406435.1 Lepidium aucheri
CAAAATAGGATGTGATTAATAGTTTGTCTATGTCCACGGATATAGTAAAGGTTATTGTCGTTAGGACACTGTTTCTTACCTTATATGTCTATGTTCATATAAGGTACTCAATGGTCATATAGACATAATAAGAGGTATACTCTGTTTATGTCTATATACACATAATAAGAGGTACACTCTGTCCATCGTGTTATTGTTAGCATTGTTTAATTATTATTTTATTTATAAACGAAATGACAGAAAATAATATATAAAAATTATGAGTGAAAAGAAGATAATTGATGTGATAGCTGAGCTGAGAGAAAAATAAAGCAAATAGGACAAAAGAAAGAAGAAAATCTGGCAGAGAGAAAATAGTCTTTTAGCATGAAAGAGAAAGAAATATATGACATTTTAGATGAGAAAGAGTTGAGCTGGACATTTTAGATAATTTTGACTACAAAGTGGACAGAGTTGACAATTAATTCTAAAAGAAAATTATAAAAGACATGTGGGTTAGATGAATTATAACTTTTTTTTGAATGATTGACAAAAGGCGATATATAGTTTAAACTTCACATTCTAAAATTCATCTTTAATATATTATATGCTGATACCATAATTATTAACTGAGTTATCTAATCATCCGATTGAGAAAAACTAGATAGTCAAATAAATTATAAAATTTTATTATTAATATATAGTTTTAAAAAATGAATTTTTAATTAAATTATATATATATATATATATTAAATAAATATATTAATTATAAAAAATTTCTGTATACGCCGGTCGAATTCTAGTTTCTAATAAATATAACATTATGTTTTATTAATTGATATAAAGCCAATTCATCTACTTTAATACTTTATGCATACGTGAAAATCTATTAAAACAAGGTCAGTACATCAAACAATATTTATAATTTATCGTTGACTTAAGTTCTTCTAACCAAACCAATTTTATATCTTCTTGTTATTTTATTATTTAAGACAATAATGTGTATATATTGAGTATTATTAATAGTGCTACTAAAGTTAATAACTAAAGAGAACCATTGGTTAATAAAGAAAACAAAGTCAAAACTGAAGTGGGATTAATGAATCTTCGGAGTGAGTGGAAGGAGAGGAGAGCGAGTATGAGAAAATGTAATCACAGTCGCGGCGCGTGAGGGAGACATAAACTAAAGATATTTAGTTAGTGACAGCAACAGTTAAAGACGAATAGATGTGTCAGATTAGCACCATACACGTGTCATGTTCCTATCCACCAAAACCATCAGGTTTCAACAAGTGTCTCTTTTCTCTCTCTCTTATCCTCTGAAAATATCTAGCCGCTCAAAATCTAACTTTAAAATACTACTACTACTCATCTTGTGGTCCCCACCTTGACTCTTGTTTGTTCGTTTTAATCCACCACGCAAACAAACTGCACCAATGAAAAACAAAATAAAATGATTGGATTTAGGCAATCGACCCATATTCATTTCTTGATTGCTCACTTTTTTTTTTCCATTAAAGGGTGTAAATGGTAACTGCCGGATTGTCCTGAATGTGGAATTTGGTGGAATTTTCTTTACTATGCAGAATCTTGCAGAATAATTTAAAATCAAATGGTAATAGCTGAATTCTGCTAAATATGGAATCTGGCAAAATTTTTATTTTTTGAATAATTAGATCGACACATTCTAATTCATAGCCAAAATCAAATAAATATTTTTTATTAGAATAAATAATTTTAAAAAATTATCATAAACACAAATATATTAATTATCAATTAATGAAAATTATCCCACAATTGTTGTTTAGTTCCCTCTAGTATCATTTGCATATGAGCTTCATTTGTTGTTCCTTTTTGTTTTTGCAAATAAATCGTTTCTTCATTCTCTCCGCTTGTCTCATTATTATCAAACTGATCTCGTGGAATTGCATTACTTTATGAAGCATCATCAAAATCAAAGTTTTGGATTTGAGAAAGACGAATAAGGTTATATAATCCCAGTGTGATTACAATTCATGTGTTTTGTATCTCCACATCGTATCGTGGAAACGAAGAATAGAATGTTGTCCTAAGATTTTTTAGGAAACCAAAACAATCAAACTATAAAAAAAAATATAAATCAAAAAAATATATCTATAATTATAGACATTTTTGATAGATATATATATACCTATATAATATACAATTAATTATTTAATTTTAGAATATTTACTTTGATACTTGTAGTAATTATATATTTTATTAAAATTTTAGTTATGCAATTAAATAAAGTTATATCTAATTTATTATTGAATGTATATTTTATTTTTGTAAATTAATTAATTAGTTGAAATCTTTTGAAATTATTTATGAACACATGTGAAATTAGAAAAAGATAGATAAAAAGCAATAAATATAAAATATTCAATTTCACAATATCAATTCCTCAAATGTAAATGGTACATGTGGAATAAAAAATGGTGTGGAATAAAAAAATTCCTCAATTCCACATAATTCCACATGTACCATTTAGACCCAAAATCAAAACTATATGATATAACTAATTTTTTTACTTGAATTTACACTAATTCAAATAAAATTTAAAACCATGCAAAAAATAGAAAAATTTGAAAATTATTTTAAGTACTCATATATTAAAATTATTCAAAATTTTCTATAAGAAACATAAAATATTAAGATAAAAGAAAGTGTTTAAACATTATTATTTTGATACATAAAAGTATGAAAATATTACGGTATTGAAATTGGGATTTCCATTGGAGAAAATAAAAAGTTTGAAAGAGAAAGAGTTTGTTAATTTGTCATTAAAATGAAGCGTTGAGCTAGATTCAAGCTTATATACTAAGCAATTATTAGTTCTTAACCAGCTCAGTTAATAATTTGTTCATAACCAAAAAAATAGAAAACATTAACAAACATTAACCAATCAACTATCTAATACAACCATTTCAAGTCTTTACGTTGAAGCTTTGGTGAGAAAAAAAGACTTGAAACTGACATCTTCGAGAGTATGGAGTGAAATAGAGAGGAAGCAAGAGGCTTTGTGAGAATATATGCATGTTGATTAACAGTATCAACATGATGAGTACTAAGGAATCTTTTCTTCAGCTGATTCTTAACAATATGACAGTCAACATCGATGTGTTTTATTCTCTCATGAAACACAAGATTCGAGACAATGTGGAGAGCATATTTATTGTGACAAAACAGTTTAGCTGGAGCAGAAGGAGGAAATCCAAAATCTGTAAAAAGTTGATTGAGCCATATAAGTTCTCGAGTAGCATCAACCATGGCCATGTACTCTACCTCTATACTACTTCTGCTCACCACATCATGTTTTTTTACATTTTCAAGTGATTAGAGAATCACCTAAATATATACAGTATCCTGATATCGAACGATGTGTATCAGGATATATAGCCCAGTCCGCATCTGCAAAAGCATTTAAGCAAAGATCTAATGAAGTATAATAAAATATTCCTTGTCGTGGATTTGATTTTATATAGTGAACTATCTTATGAGATGCAGTGAGATAAACATATGTTGGCTTTTGTAGGAATTGACTCAACTTGTGTATAGTGAAAGTTATTTCAGGTTTGGTTGTAGTCAAGTAAAGCAACTTCCGAATAAGTTCTCGATAAGGTTTAGGATCAAGAAGAGGAGTACTAGTCGTAGAACTCAGCTGGAATTTAGGGTCTATAGGAACATAGCTTGGTTTACAAGCAAGAAAACCAGTCTCTGCAAGGATATCTCATGCATATTTTCTCTGACAAACGTAAATTCCTACAGATTTCCAAGCCAAGAAAATATTTCATTGGTCCTAAGTCTTTGATCTTAAATGCAGCCTTGAGAGTCTCCTTTAGAGTTGCTATTGAATTATCATCGTTGCATGCAATAGCTATATCATCTACGTATATAAGGACTGCAAGATAAGATGTACATGATGACTTAACAAATAGAGCATGATCTGCCTCTGATTGTGTAAAGCCATTCTTAATAAGGACCGAAGAAAGTCGTTAATACCACTGACGTGATGCTTGCTTCAATCCATATAAGGATTTGTGTAATCTACAGATAGGATTTTCAGGTAATGTAGTACCTTTCGGAGGAGTATAGCCAAGAGGAAGTGTCATGTAGATTTCTTCATCGAGTGTGTGAAAAATGCATTAGTTACATCTATTTGTGTTAAACTCCAGCCAAATTGTGCAACTAAGCCCAACATCATCTTGACATAAGCTAATTCGGAAACCTGAGAGAAAGTATCCATGAAGTCAACTCCTTGTTGAGTATATCATTTTGCAACAAGGCGGTGTTTGTGTCTTTCAATTGAGCCATCATAAATATCTTCAATGGTATAAACCCATTTGCATTCGACGACATGTTTTCCTGGTGGTAAAGACTCAACCGTGAAAGTATGTTGTTCATGAAGAGAATCAATCTCAAAATTCATTGAGTTTGTCCATATGTTAGATTTGGAAAGAATCAATCTCAAAATTCATTGAGTTTGTCCATATGTCAGATTTAATGGCTTCAGCAAAAGTCTTTAGTATTATGTGACTGGAGATGGAGAATGTTTAGGATTGGTCTGATGGAGAAAGTTTATCATAAGAAATGTAGGAAGAGATAGGATAAAGGACAAAAAAGAAGTGATATATGGTACCTTTTTGGCTAGGTAGAATGATACCTAGATAAGTAATCTGGAGCTCTTGCACGTCTCCTAGGTCTTCCTGTGTTTGCAGCTCGTAAATGAGTTGCCTTAGTCATAAGTGGTGTTGTAGATGTGGTGTTAGAATCTAAAATTAATGGAAGTGCATCAAGAGATGGATTATAAGTATGATGTTCACGAGATGAATGAGAATGATCACTTGAAAAAGAATGATCTGAATACAAAACACATGACTGATTATGCAACAAATCAACATTATTAGCATTTTTATCAGGAACAGACATAGGTAATATAGGTTCACAAAAGAAGTTAGTATTAGAAACATTCTGCAATCTATCTTTAAAATGGAAAACAGTTTCATGAAACACTACATTGCGAGAAATAGAGACAACATTAGTTTCAATATCAAACACCTTATAACCTTTGTAACCCTGAGGATAACCTAAGAAAACTGAACATGAGACCTAGGAGAAAACTTATTCCTTGTACTAGGCAAAGTGAAAACATAGCAAAGATAATCAAATACGCGAATGGAATCATAAGCAGGCTTCTTATGCATCAGAATTTCATAACGACACTTATTATCAAGCAAAGGAGTGGAAGTTTTGTTAATCAGAAGAAGTGCAGTTTGAACACAATCTCCCCGATAACAAATTGGCACATTAGATTGAAAATATAAGGCAAGAGCAACATTAAGAAGATGTTGATGTTTACACTCGACAACAAAATTCTGTTGTGTAGTTTCAACACAAGAAAAATAATGAATTATACCTTTCTTTCTAATAAGATCAGAAAAGTTCAATTCAGGAGCATTATCAGACCTAATAGCTTTAATAAAAGCATTATATTAAGTCTCAACAAGTTGCAAAAATGAAGGAAAAATAGTAGAAACTGAACCTTTATTCTTTAACAAGTAATCAGGTTACACGAGAAGCATCATATACAATGGTGAGAAAATAACGAAAGCCTTCTACAATTTCACTAGCAAAAGTATCCCATATATATAAATGAACAAGATCAAAAGGTTTTTCAGCAACATTATTGTTAGAAATAAAAGGCAACCTCCTTTGTTTAGCTAAAAGACAGATAGGATAGTGACTAGTATTAGAACGACTTTTAGACAAAGTAAGATCAAGAAAAAGCAAATGTAACTTGGCTGAAGAAGGGTGTCCTAGGCAGTGATGCCATATGTCTTCATGCACAGCTACAATAGCACACAAATGCATAGAATCAACAGAAGCCTGTAAACCATTTTTCTCAAAGATGTAGACATTGTGAAGTAAATATGAACTGAACAAGAACTAGTATTAACAAGAGTATTGACACTAATAAGATTAAATTGAAAGGATAGAATATGCAGAACATTATGTAAGATAAATCTATCTGAGAGATGCATAGTTCCAATATGAATAATTGGAATTCTAACTCCATCAGGAAGAGCCACAGTAGACTTATCAACTGATTTATAATAAGCAAACAAAGAAGGATCCGAGCAAACATGGCTAGTAGCTCCACTATCAACTATCCAAGAATCACGATGTAAATGATTAGTAAGAGAGGATAAGCAATAATCATGATAAGTGAGGGTATTTTCTCAAACCGTAGGTTGCTGGAGGTGAAAAATATAATACATGTAGTTGACTTAGAAGACATTAAACCTTGAGCTGCGATTGATGACCCTAGATTCTGAGTTTGAGTCACATTCATCTGAACTTGAGCATTAAGCTGAGAGATGAGATTCTAAACTTGATCTTTGGAGAATGAACTTAAGTCCAAAAAGCCAACATGGAAAGAGAAGGCATTAGTTTGTTGCTGAGGTTGAGCAATTTCTGTTATGGCATTAGCAATTGTATTCTCTTTATTCTGATTTGATTTCCATTGATTCAAGTTGTTGTTATTATTCGAAACATAGGTCTTTTGAGGTGCAGTAGACGAGTTTTGATTCTTGACACCAGGATAGCCAGGAGGATAGTCGTGTAACTTATAGCATTTTGCGGCTACATGACAAGTTGCACCATAGTGAGTACTTATGTAGGCTACAAAATGTTGAGAGTCATCTTCTCTTGACATTTGAGATACTTGAAAAACAGCATTCTCAATATTATTGATAAGTCTAAGAACACACTGCCTCTCATCTTAACACACCATGTTAAAAATTTCTTCAATATCAGGCAGAGGTTTTAACATCAAATCTTGCCTTTCTGTAGCTTTATAAGATTCATTAAGTCCTATCAAGAACTTCATAATTCGACTTTTATCATGCATCTTCTTCTAGTTTGTTGCAGCTGCACATTCACATTTACCACAAGTGCAAATTGGCAAATTAACAAAAAATTTATACTTTTCCCACAACGCTACCAACTCAGTGTAGTAAGAACTAACATCACGAGATTCTTGATTCACCAAACAAAGTCTCTGTTCTATCTCAAATATTCTGGCAAAATCATCTTGTTTGAAACGATTCAGTAGACTGTTCTAAATAGCTTCAGCTATCAACATATACAGAAGACTAGCACTAAAATTCTTGGAAACAGAGTTTAATAACCAAGTAGCCACCATGTCATTACAACAAGACCATGAACCAGCATTAACATCATCATCATGTGGGAACTTGCAGATGAATATCTACAAGAATCAGACCTTCGCTAATTATCAAGAACAATCCAAAGAAAAACACAGGGAAAAATTGGAAGAACAAATTGAGAATCGCAAATCCTGAATTGCTCATGAATTAAAGATAAAATTCAAGAGAATATTGAATCAAATCAAACAAGAGAAGTAAGTGGAAGCAATTGATTTGCCCTAATACCATATTACGGTATTAAAATTAGAATCTCCATTGGAGAAAAGAAAAAGTTTAAAAGAGAAAGAGTTTGTTAATTTCTCGTTAAAATGAAATGTAGAGCTAATTCAAACTTATATACTAAACAGAGATTAGTTCCTAACTAGCTCAGTTAATAATCTGTTCATAACCGACAAACAGTTATTAACAAAATATTAATGAACATTAACCAATCAACTATCTAATATATCTAATATGAAATTTTAATTTTTTAACCAGTATATAATTGGTTTGTTAATTTTCAAAGATAATAAATTAAACTTCATGTATTATGTATCTTATATATTAAAGTGGAAGACATTTATATTTTTAACCATCTTATAAACTATAGGATAAAATTAACATATGATTTGTAACTACCCTTAAAAATAAGATCAAATGAATTTGGTTATAAAATTTTATAAACATTTGAAATTAATAAATATCTAATAGAAAAAATTTTAAAGGCTAAAATTTAAGAAAATATATCGGATACAAATTTGTTTATTGATTCAATTCCAGTTCATGTTTGAATTGGGTTTTCTGGATACATATATTTAGAACTCATTATAGTATTTTATCGAGTTCGGTTCTTTTAATTTGATATTTTTGTTCTTTTGATTTAAGAGTTATTCAGATATTTTTATTTTTTTGGACAAATTTCGGTTTGGTATATATCGAGTTTGGATTTAGATATTTTTATATTAAAATTCAAAATTGAAAAATATTTAATAGAAAATTTCTAAAAAGCTAAAATTTGATTATTGATTTGGTTTTGATTTTTAGATACATAGATTTAGAATACTGGGATATTTTGTCGAGTTTGGTTCATTTAATTCATGTTGATTTTAGTTTGTGTTTTGGACTTCTAAAACAACATTTCGAAAAAAATATTCAAAATATCAATATAGGTCTAAAAATCTAAATTAACATAATTGAAAAATCAATTAAATCGACGCTATAGTGTGGGTATAATCCTAGTATATATTAAAAAGAAATTAATCATCCTTCTGTTTTCTAACACAATTTTGTTTGATAAATAAAATAATACTATAATACTATTATTTGAATGTAGATAATGTCCCGTGCTATATACTAGTTATGTTTTTGTAAAAACTTATTATGCATTTGTAAGTACTTTTATTTATTTATAATATTTATATGTGATATTTGATTTCTTTTTGTTTACTTCATGGTTTTGATTTGTATATATATATATATATATATATATTTATTAATTTATACATATTTTATATTAAAAATTAATTTATAATGATGACCGGTGTTGTACATAAAATATATTTATTGATATTTGTTGATTTAAGTTTTGATTCATTATAGTTTTCACATATAAACTTTTTGATTCGCGTTATTTAGGTTTTTTCATCAACATTCACATAGATTTCTAGACTCATATTTATTTAAGTTTTCAATACCGCGTTTATTTATGGTTTTAAACCTGTATTCATTTATGTTTGTAGATCCTTGTTCATTTAGGTAAATATAAGTCATGTGGTCATTTAAACATATAAACTTATATTTAAAATTATTGTAATATATACATATATAAATTTTTTAATATATTTATGAAAAAAATATCCTAATACCTTTCAAACTTAATGTTTGTAACATTTAATTTTTTATGTTCTTTGAATTTCATCATTAATAATTGTGTGTATATTAAAAACAAAGTTACATGGAATAGTTATTATCATTATTATACATTATCAATTAAATCAATATAATATAACCAATTGTATAAGCATTTAATTTTTTTAAGAATAAATTATTATATTATATGATAATATAAATATAAAGAATCCGTATATAAATTATTATTTACTATTTTGTGCATATTATAATTTGATTTCTATTAAATTAAATACAAAAAACTGTTTTATAATTTAAAATATAAACGAATCCATCTCAAAAAGAAAAATTATTATGTTTCGCTTGTTATTTGTCTATTATTTATGTAGTGTATTTAAATTTCCAATAACCATAATATTCGAAAACCTTCAAAACTAAATATTCGAAAGGTTAGAAATTATAATTAATATTTTTCTATGAACAATAAAGCTGATTAATGATTATTAGATGCTCAATATTCAAAATTCCAAAATTTTAAAATTAAATATTTTGAAGACTCAAAGTTATTTACAATTATAATTGTTATTAATTAGTCGATTATCAACTCAATAACATAAATAAATAAGTGTATTTAAAATATTATATATATATGGACATATTATATATATATATATGGTCGCCTATAGTTAAAAATAGTATATATATATATATGGTCGATTATGTGGACATATTTAATATATTTTATTCAATATGTTGATTGTATTTTAACTATTATTTTTATAGTTTAAAATACTCATCTTAATAGATAAATATTGTGTTATTTTTCTAGATCTATTTTACATATTTCTATTATTTTAAACTATATTAGATATAAGATATATGTTATAGTGTGTAAAGTTATAATATTTTTATATTTTTATATTTTTTAATAAATTAATAATATTTTGTTTGTATTTTAAATTTTGTTTGTATTAATATATTATGATTTGTATTTAAAATAATAAATATGTAGACTTGTTTTCGTGAAAAATAATAGAGCATATTACAATAAATATGCTTAAATAAAACAATAAAACATATTACAATAAAATTAATAGAACTAAAACAAACTAATTTTTTAAAAAATTCTTTTCAAAACATAAGACAAATTAAGTGGTTGAAAATATATAAAAAAAACAATTGAACCTATGTTTTGAATTTACTTAAGTATATATTAATCAACAATTGAACCTCTTAGAATAAAATTATTTGAAACTAAACAAAATAATTTGTGAAAATAGGTCTTATCAAAAAAATGGACAAATTAAGTATTAAAAAATTAACCAATCAAAACAAATAAAAAAAATTAATTTTTTATATTAAGATATAAAAAAGATACGAAAAACCTTAACGCTACTATTTTATTATATATGGATTTTAGGGTTAAGAATATCTTAATAACAAACTAAGTGATTGAATATTCATTCCAAAACAAACAACCAGCTAAAACTATTAACCCATTTAAAACCATTAAAAGCATTGGACCTATTAAAATTATTGAAACCAAATTAATATATATTTTATAAAATCAAAACAAACTACTCTCTCTCTTCTAAATATATGATTTTTTAGGAAAAAATTTATTTCATAATATATGATGTTCTCAAATCCAAAGTAATATTTATTGTTGTTTTTAATCTGATCTGGTCATTTGTATTTTACACATTAATTTATAATAAGCAGAATAATTTTTATATAGATTAAAAATATATTTTTAGTTTGAAAAGCAAAATATTAGATGATTTTTCTGAAAAATCTAAAATTATATATTTTGGAACAGAATGAGTATTTAGATAAAAATTTGTTTCAAAACAAATGAACTAATTGTTTGACAAAAAAAACAAATGAACTAACTATTGAACCAAATAAAATCATTGAACCTATCTTTATTTTATTAAAATCAAAACAAACTATTTTGTTAAAAAAAAATTCCAAAGCACACAAAATAACCATCTTTGTTTTACTAAAATCGCAATTTGTTTCTAAAAAAATTATTTTATCAAAATACTTCCTTATTTATTATTTCGTTTAGTTTTAGATAATTATTGACTTCTTAATATAAAATTTGATTAAAAAATTTATTTCAGTAGTATTATTTAACTTATTTAATCTCTATATATTAAAAATAAAAATGAAATTATTTAAAAATAAAAATAGAATAATTTTTTTTTCTTATTGGATCTGATATCCTTATAACTATATTTTCTATTTTTAAGCATTTCTAAACGATGAGTTTTACTTATTCTAATGGAAATTTCTTATCCTAAATAAATAAAATAATCATTGGACCTATTAAAAATATTTTATCTAAACCGAATTAATTGAAAATATAACAAATGAATAAGGTAGTTAGATAAAACAAATCAACCAATCAAAAAATTTAAAATCTTTATTATATTATTACAAAAGATACATAAACTCTTATTGTTATGATTTTATTACAATAGAGATTTAAAATCTTTATCATATTATTAAAATGATACAGAAAATCTTATTGCTACAGTTTTATTATAATAGATTTGTTCTTATCATAATTTAACAAACAAATGAAATCTATTTAATTAAGGATCTTATCATAATTTTAACAAACTATGGTTCAACTAAATCTATTACATTAATGAAATCTATTGAATTCAGCCAATCAATTCAACTAGTCTATCGAATTAACGAAATCTTGTTAATCCAACAAAATCTGTTTATTTCAACCAATCAAATTAATGAAATCTATTGAATTAAAGAAATATGTTTAATTCAACCAATCAACGAAATCTATTGAATTAACGAAGTTTATTAAGGATTAACAAAATCTATTAAGGATCTTATCATAATTTATTGAATTAATGAAATTTGTTTAATTCAACCAATCAAATCATATCAATAAAAAATTATTGATACAATAAGACAAAGATACAACAGAATCATGTAATAAATTATCTAAACAAATTATATTCAGATAAATTAATTACCTAATACAAATTAACTAATCATGAATTTTAAATCTCTATTATATTATAATAAATTATATGGATAATTCAATACTACATTTTTATTATAATAGAGATACTATGTAGCAAACAGTCGATACTATTGTTTTCTGGATTTAATTGTAGAGATACTTTTTCTCCACTTGGCACTGGATATTTTTCCTTTAGTTTGATTGTATCCTAAAAGTCACGAGTGAGATTTTTATCGATCTATTTGTTCACGATAAAGGTAAATATTGGATAAATTTAAATAAATTTAAATGTTTGACAACAAACAAGCATTAATCAACACGACCAAAAAAAAAAAAAACAAGCAGTAATCAAATAGTATAGCTTCGATGTTCAAATGGTCTATTAAATGATTCTACGAAAAATATTTTGGTATAAGAATAAAATACATCTTTAAATATGAACCACAGAGTAAACCAAAAGACAGCCACCACAGACCACATGAATTAAAAAAGAAAAGGATTATTTGGCGTACTGGATTTTCTTGTCTCGTACAGTATTTACTGATGTGGCAATCGTGGCCACGTCAGCCAACTATACTAGATATTTTCGAGTCTCCTTTCCTCTTTTCACGACCGTTAGATTACGGTCGTTTGGCCATCTGGTTTTAATCTCAGCCGTTGAAACATTCGCCAGATTTTTTGAGATATTTTTCTTGCCTTTCTCCTTAATATTATAGACAGAATAGAGATTTTTTCTCTCTACCTTTTTTTTTTCATCTTTCCATTCACAAATATTTGTTCTTCTCTTTGTTTTGTAACTGTTTCTTCTTCTTCTTCTCTCATTTTTTCTTCTCTTTCTCTGGAGCTTCAAACGATTCTAGCAAACAAGTCTTGTGTAATGATGAGCAAAGAAGTAGTTGATGTGACAGTGGAAAAAACAGTTGAGGCTGACGGAGGAAAGTTATCGCGGCGGAAGATGCGGAGGAAAGACGCCGTTGAGGGCGGTGATGGTTTAGTCAAATGGGAGAGATTTCTTCCCAAAATCGCTTTAAGAGTTTTGCTTGTCGAAGCTGACGATTCTACCAGACAGATAATCGCTGCTCTCCTTAGGAAATGCAGTTACAGAGGTCAGTTTTGGTTTCAATGTCTGATGAGATTCGTTCGAGCATCAGATTTTTCCTTGGAATCTTTGTGTGCCTAAGAATCGTGAACTTTAAGAAAATGCGAGAATTCGATTTGAGCTGCTAATGATGATGTGAATCTGAGGATTGCTATGTTACAATTCAAGTCAAATTTAGCAAGTCAATGATTTCGTCGGTTTTGGAATCTGATGTTTTCCTAAGAATCTTTTTATGGAATGAAATTGATCGTTTGTGGTTGGTTTTGTGTACAGTCTTAATGGATATATAGTTTCTACAACAAGTTCAAAGTCTAATGTGGTTGGTTTTGTATACAGTTGCTGCTGTACCTGATGGCTTGAAGGCTTGGGAGATGTTAAAGGGAAAACCCGAAAGCGTCGATCTGATATTAACAGAGGTTGATCTGCCTTCTATATCTGGATACCCTCTTTTAACTCTTATCATGGAGCATGATATCTGCAAGAACATTCCAGTCATAAGTATGTTGACCTTTACAACTCCTGTTTCTTCCTTTTCATCGCCGTATTAAAGTGATTAGGATGATAATCTTCTTTTTTGTATTGTTTATTTTTCAGTGATGTCGACACAGGACTCTGTGAATACTGTGTATAAATGTATGTTGAGAGGTGCGGCAGACTATCTTGTTAAGCCGTTGAGGAGGAATGAGTTGAGAAATCTCTGGCAACATGTCTGGAGAAGACAAGCTGTATGTTCCATATCCATCTTTCTAAGCTTTGTGTGTCCCGAGCTATCTACAACTAAATCATTCTTATATAAGCTCTGGGAAATTTCGTTGTCTTTAAAAGATAATTGAGTTCTCAGATTTATTTGTTTTTGTTTTGTTTTGATCATCTCGACAGTCGCTTGCTCCGGATAGCTTTCCGTTGGATGATGAGAGTGTTGGTCAGCAGAGAGCCGAGGGTGCATCTGCAAACAATTTGAACTCAAATGAATTTAACAGAGACGAACATCCTGTAATTGGGAATGGTGGTGATGCACAGGTTAGCTTCTGATTATTGACTACCTTTTATTCAAATGGGCTGGATGTGGATGAGATTATGTCCCTTGGTGTCTATTACTAAACTTTTGATTAACTTTTGCGTTTGTAGAGCTCATCTACAAGACCAGAGATGGAAGGCGAGAGTGCAGACGTAGAGGATAACCCGAGAAACTCATTACAGATGGAGAGCGCAAAGCCTCTGTTAAATGAGACACGGGTTCTAGTGAATGAGATGCAGGGTAAGCGAGCTTTTTCAACTTTTTTTGCAAGCTAGCAAATCATCCTTGACTCTTGAAAAGTTCGGCATAGTTACTAATTCACCGATATATGTTTCTTTAAATTCTATAGATTCTTCGAAAGAAGCCATTGACTTCATTGGAGCGTCCTTTAGAAGAATTGGTCAACGTAAAGCAGAAGAAAGTGTTGCTCAATACGAATCTCGGATTGAGCTTGATCTCTCTCTGAGAAGACCTAACGCTTCCGAGAACCAATCTTCTGGAGACCGACCCTCTCTTCATCCTTCTAGTGCCTCGGCTTTCACAAGGTTAGTTTCTTAAGTACAGACTCCTTTTCTAACAGTCTTTCAACAGTTGTCGTTCTTTCTGCTGATTGCTTGTGCTATGTTCTCGTTTTAGATATGTTCACAGGCCGTTACAGACTCAGTGTTCAGCCTCTCCGGTGATTCCTGATCAACGAAAGAATGTTGCGGCAAGTCAAGATAATAACATTGTGGTACTTAATCAATACAATTCATCTGAACCGCCTCCAAGTGCTCCAAGAAGAAACGAGCCGAGCTTTTACACTGGCTCTGACTCACCGGGTCCGCCCTTTAGCAATCAGATGAGTTCTTGGCCGGGACAAGGATCTTACCCAACGCCGATGCCCATCAATAGTATACAATTCAGGAGTGCGAACACAGCTTATGCATCTGCAATGGCTCCTGGTTCAATTTCTCCAAGCCCTAGTTCCGTTAGCCCGCATGAGTACAGCTCCATGTTTCACCCATTCAACAGTAGACCGGAGGGTGTACAAGAGCGGGATGGTCCCATGGATGTAGAAGAGAGAAGACACATCTCTTCTGCCACGCAACACAGTGCAACAGGCAATCACATTGAACAGCTTGTTGAAAAGAAGAATGAAGATGGATATTCGTCGACTGTGGGGAAAATTCAACAATCTCTTCAACGTGAAGCCGCTTTAACCAAATTCCGGATGAAGCGAAAGGATAGGTGTTTTGAGAAAAAGGTATAATTGTCACATATATTATAAACTCATAATGGCTTGTTAAGAAGAATGGTACTAACTGAACCATTGAATATGACTTTTACAGGTCCGTTATGAGAGCCGAAAGAAGTTGGCAGAGCAACGGCCGCGAATCAAAGGGCAATTTGTTCGTCAAGTCCAATCCACACAAGCTCCACAGTGATCCAACAAATTGATATATTATTAACACAGGCTCAATTTTGTATCAACTGGTGGGGGTATAATTTTGATCCTATGCAGGAGCTGTTCTTCTGCTAACGTAGTGGGTATAAGTATTGATGACACTTTTGTGTGTACATACAGCTTTCGGGCTTGTTGAGTTAGTTAGCATCTACTTTACATCTGTAAATTATATACGTTGAATTCTGTTTATGTAACTTGCAAGGAGTGATAAGATTGAGATAAAACCTAATAATACAGATATTTCAAGACAAAATCATTTTATTTTGTGAGCTCAGGTCCGATTAAGTTCGGTTAAGTTGGTTTCACATGCACTCTTATCAATATAATATTATTATTTTTTAGTTGAATTTTGTTTGAGAATCTTATTATATAAAGCAGAGTTTCTCAAAGTTAGTAATTAACACGATTCTTCCAGGTGTCGGATCCATGATCCGAATTTTTTTTCTATTTATCTATTTTTTAAAGTAGATAAAAATATTTAAATATATTTTTTC
>OVBA01006798.1:0-15889 GCA_900406435.1 Lepidium aucheri
ATAAATTCAGCCTCACATGATGAAAGTGCAACCGTTTCTTGCTTTTGTGAATACCAAGATATTGGACTTCTTTCTAAGAAAAAGATGTGTCCGGTAGTACTCTTTCCATCATCCGGATCAACGTTGTACCTAGTATAACTATAACCAATCAATCTAGGTACTTGATTCTCGGACTTCTTACACACAAGTCCGAGTGTTGTAGTTCCTTTCAAGTAGCGTAAGCATTTCTTCAAGACTGCACCATGAAACTCTCTAGGGCTTTGCATATAACAACTTAAAACACCGACACAATAACTCAAATCTGGTCTTGTATGAAGAAGATATTGAAGACACCCAATGATTTTCCTAAAACCCGTGGCATCGATCTCTTTCTCTCCTTCGGATTTTGACAATTTCAGCCTGGAGTCCATCGGTGTTTGAACCAGATTGCAATCACTCATATCAGCTTCTTCTAGTATCTTTAGTGCATAACGTTGTTAATTCAAGACTATTTCACCTTTGGTTTGACTCACTTCTATCCCGAGATTATATGTTAACCTTCCTAGGTCACTCATTTCAAATTTTGATGACAACTAAAGCTTGAAATCATCTATGATATTCTTGTTTGTCCTTGTGACAAATAGATCATCAACGTAGACAGCTAGAAGAAGTAATTCGTTGGTTTTCAATACCTTTTGATAGACCGATGGTTCCTTTGAACACTTTTCAAAGTTGAGCTCTCTAAGGATTTGATTAAGCTTATTATTCCAAGTTCTTGGTGCTTGCTTCAAACCATACAAGGCTTTGTTGAGTTTGTAAACTTTCTCTTCACTTCCCTCTACTTCAAATCCTTCCGGTTGTGCAACGAAAACTGTTTCTTTTAACTCACCATGAAGAAATGTGGTTTTCACATCAAGATGATGAATCTCTCATCCATTTGATGAAGCAAGGTTAACTAGTAATGGAATTGTTTCAATTCTTGCTACCGGTGCAAAGGCTTCTTCATAATCAACTCCATGTCTTTGAACATACCCTTTAGCTACAAGTCTAGACTTGTATTTGTTGATACTCCCATTGAAATTTCTCTTAATATTAAACACCCACTTTAAACCAATTGCCTTTCCACCACTTGGAAGATCGACTAGAGTCCAAGTTTTGTTTTTTTTATGACGGACTCGATTTTATCCTTACAAGAATCTACCCATACTTTCAACTCTTTAGCTTCTTGGTAGTTTCTTGGTACCTCATCAAGACAAAGAAGCCATCTTGCTCCTTCCTCCTTCGAAAGCAAGACATAATCATCCAAATATTTTGGCTTTGTGATTGTCCTTTGTGATTTCCTTAAACTCGATGTAGTTTCTTCTTGATCTACTTCTTGTTATTCATGTTCATTATTCCCTTCATCAACAACCGATTCCTCTTGATTATTATTGCTTTCTCGAGAAGTTTCATCGGGTTCCTTGATCTCTAAGTGATGTTTTTCGTGACTATTTGTGTCTCCACCTACAACCTTGAAATTTCCTTCTTAATTATGTGTTTCTAAATCCCTGTTCCATCTTTTAGTTTCATCAAAAACAACATCCCTACTCACCACAATCTTTTGGTTGGTTGGATCTAATAAGCGATAAGCTTTTGAACCGGGTTTGGTGCCAAGATGAACAAGAACTCGTGATCTATCATCAAGCTTCCTCAAGTATGGTGTCTCAACTTTTGCATATCTAATACAACCAAATATTCGCAAGTGACTGATGTTTGGCTTATTTCCTTGAAGGATCTCATAAGGGGTTCGTTCCTTAATAGCCCTTGTTGCGATACAGTTTAGAAAACAAGTTGAACGTCGAACTGCTTCTCCCCAAAGACAATTAGGCAATCGCATATGCTTTATTATGCTTCTTGACATCTCCATTAATGTTCGGTTTCTTCTTTCTACCACTCCGTTTTGTTGTGGAGTATATGGTGTCGTAAGTTGCCTTTTGATTCTCATATTCTTACAATATGAACCAAATTCTTTGGATAAGAATTCACCTCCTCTATCAGTTCGAAACACCCGTAGCCTTTCTTTGATCTCCTTTTCAACATTATCCTTAAACTTCTTGAATTTGCCAAAAGTCTCACTTTTCTCCTACAATAAAATAATAATAATAATAATAATATAATATAATAATAATAATAATAACAAATAAATTTTAGTAAATCGTCTATTCAATTTGGTCATCAAGTCGATGTTCTGTCAAGAGCTTTAGTTTAGAATACCCTTGGTATTCATGCGGTTGGTGGAATAGGTTCTTATTTGGGTATTCCGGAGGGTCTTGAGGGTTCTAAGACAAAGGTTTTTTGGTTTTATACATGAGAAGATCAAGGATAGGATTCAGTCTTGGTCTTCGAGGTTTCTCTCTAAAGGAGGGAAGGAGGTTTTGATCAAGTCGGTCCTCTCGGCTATCCTTGCCTATGTGATGTCTTGTTTTCGTCTTCCAAAAGGGCTTTGTAAGAAAACTACTTCGGCTATTGCCGATATTTGGTGGCGTAAGTCTAGTTCTTCGGCTGGTATTCATGCCGTTACTCATGGGGGCACCTTTGTCGTGGGAAGAATGAAGGTAGTTTAGGTTTTTTTCAAGTCGAAGATTTTAATACTGCTCTGTTAGCAAAGCAGTTGTGGCGACTTTTAGATAATCCAGATTCTTTGTTCTCTAGGGTTTTTAGGGGTCGTTATTATTGCAACTCTAGCCCGATGATTCCAAGGAGCACTACGTCCCTATCTTATGGATGGCGGAACATTATCTCGGCGAGGGTGTAGGGTTCTACTGGTTTAATTAAGCGTGTTGGTGATGGTAGGTCAATTTTTGTGTGGCGTGACAACTGGATTCCGGATGTTCTTCTGCGTGCGGCGTCAGGCCCTGTTTCCGTACTGCTCTTTCTGTTGATCAACTAATTGACCCTGTGTCTCGATAGTGGAGGGTTCCTCTTGTTCGTCAGTTCTTATCTCTGACGGATGCGTCTTTTGTTCTTGGTATCCCTCTTTCTTTGTTTGGTCATTTTGATCGGTTGGGATGGCATTTTACTAAGTGTGGGCACTATTCGGTGAAGTCAGGTTACTGGGCTATTCACAATGTTAACATTTCATCTTTGATGCCCTTTGGTCCCAACATTGATTCTCTTCTTTGTCAGGTTTGGAAGATTCTGTGTCCTCTTAAAATTAGGTATTTCATGTGGCAGGCTCTTTCAAGGCTCGTTCCGGTGGGTCATATTTTGGCTCGTCGTGGTATTCCATGTGATGGGGGTATGTTCCTGTTGTGAGGATCCCTCTGAATCGATTAACCACTATCTATTTTCTTGTCCCCCGGTGCAGCAAATTTGGGCTTTATCGTCTATTCCATCTGGGTTGGGAGTTTTCCAGGCTGTCAATCTTTGCCAATTTTGATTTTCTCTTCTGGCGCATTCAGAGGGAGGTTGATGCTTCTGCTTTCCCTTGGATCCTCTGGTTCATTTGGAAAGCACGTAATGACAAACTCTTTTCCAATATTGATCGGGATCCTGGAGAGGTGCTTCATCATGCTATTGAAAAGGCGTCTGCTTGGAAGAATTCTCATATTGATTCTCTGTCGGAGATTTCTCTGGGTTTGTCTGAGTTGTCTTCTCCTCAGGGGATTACAGGATGTTCTTTCAAGGCCTCTTGTGGGTCATCCGAGGTTCTCGGGGTTTCGTTGTTTCTTTGATGCTTCTTTGAAAGATAGTGAGCTGCATTCTGGACTCGGGTGGTTTTGTTTTTCGGATAATCATAAGGATGCCAATTTTGGCGCTCCTGGTGTTTATCGTAGTCTGTCTCCTCTTCATGCTGAGCTGTAGGCCCTCATATGGGCTATGTTTTCTCTTTCCTCTTTTGGCTTCTTGGAGGTGGCGTTTACTGTCGACTGTGCTGACGTGGTGAAGATGGTGGATGATCCAGGAGGATGGCCGGCGTTTGCGGAGATGCATGAAGATTTCTCCCGCCTCTGATGTCTGTTTTGTTTTTTCTCCCTCTCTCTTATCCCTCGTGTTTTAAACCACAAAGCTGATTTTCTTGCACGTGGTGTTAGAGGGCTTGCTAGAAATCAGGTTTTTGTGCATTTTGCACCCCAGCATTGGTATCATCATCTAATTTGAAATAGTTAAGTTGGAAAAAAATAAAAAAAAATAAAAGAATAATAATAATAATAATAATAATATATATAATAAGAAATTATGTCTCTCCAGAACCCGACACCTCAGCTGCCACATCAACAACAAAACTGCCACTTGAATCATTTTATTAATACACATCATCACAAATTATTAAAATTAACATAATTAAATTAATAAAAGTTTTAAAAAAGCGTATGTATATGACAAGAGTTATTATTGGAAGTGAATAAATGTCTTTGTACATATATGCCATTTTAATAATATCAAACTCTAAAGATTGGAGACAGAATATGCAAGATTGTGATGAAAGAAAACTAAGTAAGATTGTAGAAAAAGGATAAGAGATCTAAATGTCGAATTTATAAACTAAGTAGATGATCATGATGTATAAATTTATTCAAAATAAAAATGATCGAATTTGTGTAAGGTATAAAAAGACACAATGTTTAACTATATTTACTAACTAAATTATAATTCATGCCAAAGTACGGGATATTTTGTAATATTAAATATATAAGAATTTATGTAATATAGATAGAAAAAGTTTATAAACTTCAAATATAATTATTTTAATTTTTTTTAAATGACTAAATAACATATAACTATTTGAAAAATCAAATAAGATAAATTAATATCAAATTAAACACTTACATTCATATAATTAGTAAAATTATGTTTTCACATTATTGAACTTTAATAACAATTTTAAAAGTTGAATATTACATAACTATTTTTTAAAAGTTTAAAAATAATATATCAAATTAATTTATTTGTTAATATTGTCCCGGGCATCGTGCAGGTGCAAAACTAGTAATAATAATAATAAATTTATGTGAGGACATATATATATAGTGAACTGTATGGGCAAAAGTCAACATTTTGGTGAGCTTTCTCTCTTATCTGAAACCAAAAAAATGGAGGCAGTAACGGCGATTAAACCATTAATCAGAGTCGCTGCTCTCTCTGGTTCACTCCGTAAAGGATCCTTCAACACTGGTCTCCTCCGCACCGGTATTTTCCTTTCTTTTTTTCTGTACTTTTTGCTTAATAATTCTGGTCAACTTTTGAGGTTTCGATTGCTAAATTTTTTAGGATTTTTCAATGTGCAGCGATGGATTTGTCGAAGGAATCGGTTCCGGGAATGCAGATTGAGTATATAGATATATCTCCGTTACCGTTAATAAACACCGATTTGGAAGTTAACGGTACTTATCCTCCGGCCGTTGAAGCTTTCCGGCAGAAGATTCTTCAAGCTGATAGTATATTGTTTGCTTCTCCTGAGTACAATTACTCTGTTTCAGGTACTTCGAACCATAGGTTTCTTCTCTTAATGTGATTCTATGGCTTTTGTTTGCTTACATCAACAATTGATGAGACCTGACTTAGGCTTATATGGAGAAATTTCTTTAGTTTGGTTTAATTCGTACTCGTTTGGAAACCAAACTGTATATTCTAACTCAGAATCAATTGGCAATAACTGGAGGGTCCTTATCCTATATATAGTAGAGTCAATTCTCCATCCTTAGCGATGTGGGATATTCTCACATAAACACTTGCTTAGCTACCAATCATCACTTTGTTTGAATTTTGTGGTTGAAATGAGTTTTTTTAGAAGCAATGTTACTGGATTTAACTACTATCTGCCTCTTTGTTGCTCTTCACTTCTGAAAATTTTGTTTTTTTTATGATGCCAAGCTCTGTTTCTTTGCACCTCTTATATAAATTTGTTTAGTGTTAAAGACTGTGACATGACTTTTTGTTTGTTGTTGGCTTGAGAAATTAGATTTTGTCTTCTTATGTTAAAGTCCAAACTTTTATAAAATTGAATCAGGTTCTGTGTCTGTTAATCTTGTAGATATTTGTTTAAGTGTTGAGGAATGTGACATGATTTGTTATATTAGCTCATGCTTAGATCAAGTTTGTGACTCTGATAGTGTGTTTACACTTACTCAGCTCCACTTAAGAACGCACTTGACTGGGCTTCAAGAGCACCTAATGTTTGGGCTGATAAACCTGCTGCTATTATAAGCGCCGGTGGATCTTTTGGTGGAGGAGTAGCACAATATCATCTTCGGCAAATCGGAGTATTCCTTGATCTTCATTTCATCAACAAACCAGAGTTTAGTCTCAATGTGTTTCAGCCACCTCAAAAGTTCGATGCAGACGGAAACCTGGTCGATGAAGCAGCTAGAGAGAGGTTGAAACAAGTCCTAATCTCATTACAAGCATATACACTAAGACTTCAAGGTAAGTAAGTTGATTGGATCAAATCTTTTGATCATTTGTGAGATCGGTCGTGTGATAAAAAATAATGTCAATGTTGACTGGATCAAATCTTTTGATTATTTGTGAGATCGGTCGTGTGATAAAAAAATAATGTCAATTGTTGTGACCAGAAAGAGTTGTGAATTATTTATTGCATCATACTTTCTATTTCTCATGTATATTGTGTACATGATACATCTATACTTACTAAACGAGTGATATTTTTTTTTTTTTTTTTGGGAATTTTGTGTCTGCTTTTTTTTTTTTTTTTTTTTTTTTTTTTTGTCATCCAGTAATATTATAAGGGTTCAAATACAACCATAGGGAACCAAACTAAAACTAGAGGAAATACACCAAATCTCCAGAAACATAGTCCTAACAAAAGAAGTATTAGCCCCAAACCAAAAAGAACCTAAAAAGAGAAGAAACTGAAGAAAAGAACACAAATAATTAAAACTATAGATTCCTAAAATCAAAAAATAATTCTAAGTAACAAGAAAAACTTGCAACCAATCTATAAGAAGGTGGAAGACGCCATAACCTGCATAGAACTGCGGGAAGAACTCACCGAAAAGGACACATACAATATTGGAGAGCCTAAAGAGAACATAACTGATGCATAAACCAACAGTAGAAGAGACAGATAAAGCATCAAAGATCAAGTTCTTGGAACCAACTTCGACGAATCTATACCAAATAATAAGAGGCAAAAAAAGCATCAAGGACCAAGCTCTTGGAACCAACTTCAACGAATCTATACCAAATAATAAGAGGCAATAGGAACAGACGCATCCAAGAGAAGAACCAAGAACAATTCTTCAAGGAATCACATCCTCTAACCACCAGGAAAAATACGAATAGAGAAACATATTCTAGGAAAACTATAGCAAAAACAAAATATGAGATGAAAAGGTATAGCAACATAGAAAATAACTTGTATTTTTTTTTCAACTCAATTGGAAAAACACTGGCTAGCATATAATCTTCCAAGTGGAACATCTTAAAACGCACAAGAAAACTTATTTACATGGTGGAATTTTATTCACGAAATCTCAAACAATGTAGATTATGTTAGTTTTTGAAGTTGAATTCCATTATAATTATATAAAACTGAGAAATTGGAAAAAAAAACAAAATCTTATTATTTGTAATATCAATGAAATGGAAAAGGCATAGACAAACTTTACCTTATGTAATATAGATTTTTTCTACAAACACTCAACTATTCTCTAAACCATTCTTAAAGAAAGAAATACTTTGTCCATTTCTGACCTTTGGAGACATATTCCAATCTCAACTCCACCTAATCCATTACCTCTCTCAGCAAATATAATCGCTTCTCCTTGATCAATGGACACAATATAAACCTTAACAGGTCTTCCCCACCCGAAATCCGACTCATATACTCCCAACCGGGTCGACCCGGCTACTGTTGCAAGCTGTGTACTCTTACTTTGAGCATCAAACCCATCAGCAAACTCATTCGCTATTGTCTCTATCTACTTTAATCTCAATCCTTTAACCAACTCACTAAGAATCTCAACCGCTGTAATGAACCCCTTCCCATCCGCAAATTCTGCCGCTTTACCACTATAAGAACCCACCAAAAAACCATAGAGTTTCCAAAATAAGTCACGGGTAGTGGTGGACTCAAACGTTCTCTAAAAAATCACCAACAAATAGTAAACTCTCAGCTTGTCTCATTACCATTACGGTTCCTAAGGTAACTCTTCATATTCCCTTGACTACTGTTTTCTTTATTTTTCTTCTTATTTTGCATTGTTCTTTCTCTTTTGCTTCTTATTTTTCTCTCGTTTTACTTGCTTTAATGTCCATCTTCATGGCTCCACGCTTTTCTTTCGGAAATCCATCATCCTCGAAGGCTCGTTCTATAGCCAGTTCTCGGCATCCTCTTCTTATGGAGAGTGATTTCATTATGTTCCTGGTCAAATTGACCTTCAACTTCCTTTTAATTCCCCATCTGGTAATGCTTCGATTTCCTCTTCTTTCTTTGATGATTGCAACCTTTTGTTTCCAATTCCTTCTCCCTTACTCTCCTTGCTCAATTCGTTGGGCCTTTTGCTCAAGTCCCAAATTCATGTGTTCGATGATTGCGTCGCTGGTTCTTACTCGTGAACTTGGTGAAACACTCTCCCCATAGATTTATCTTCAATTCTTTTATGTCCATAGATCTGGGCCTTGCCTAATTTTTTACACTTACGCATACGCGAGAGCCAACTTCCTCGAGGGTCTCCCAGCTCATTAGGATGGATGGGCCGAGAAGCTCTTTTGTTTTAAATTTTTTCCTGAGTTGGTTGGTGATTTCCTCCTAGATCAAGTGCTGGATTCTACTCATCTTGCTTGTGGTCTGGTTTTCTGAAAAAGAGGGATTCTTTTATGTGTAACTCCTTTTGTTAGTGTCGCGGGCTGATTATGGTTGTTTTCCTTTTTCATCTTTTCACGAGCCAGTTCTTAAAACTATAGAGCTATCGACCTTGGTTCGCAAGTTCCAGTGGGATGATTGTCATTGGAGCTCCTTTACTCCAGAGAGAGTTTGGTGCGCTTTATTCTCCGCAACTCCTCTTCTTAGGTTTTGGATGGCTAGATCTCCCTTATCCCATCGCTCAGGTCGTGTTGAATCTTCTTTTCGCACTGGTTAGTCTTTTTCTTCCAGCTCGCCTTTAATTTCATTTTTACTTTGTTAATGATGGGTTTTACTCATAATCCCATCATCGATATGGGGTATCCAGTTGTGCTGATACCTTGAGTTGTCGTCGAGGTGGTGGATCTTCTGGGTCTTTGGGTCATGATTCTGATGTTCCTTTTGACACCTCTGGCTCTATTCTAGTTTTGGAGCCTCCAGTTGAGCGGAGGAGAGGTAAGGAGCCTTCTCTGGGCAAAAGTACTCACCCTCGTCCTTCCTGCACTGAAGGGGAGTATTCTACTATGCGAGATTGTGACAGGCCGAGTTTATCTTCCGGTAACCCTTGTTACGCTTGGAAATTCATCCATACTCGCGATCATCCAGTTATTGAAGATCCAAAGATGATGTCTAAGCTTCTTCACCACCTCACCACGCGAGGTCATGCCCTTCCTCCCATGGATGACATGGCATCTAAGGACGTCTACATTGAGCTTGCTGCAGCTTTTGGATGGTAATTGTTTAATTCCTCCTCCATTTGTTTTATCTGGTTATGCCTTCCTTCCATGGTAGTCATGATCACGCTTCTTTTGCTTTGCAGTTCATGGCTTCTATTAATAAGATTTTTGCCAGTTATAAGTCTGGTGCCTTGGCTAGTTTGGCTTTAGATTCAGTCGGCCCATCCTCTAGTGGTTTGACGGATCTGGTCTAGATCCTGAATGACACGGTGATTGCCCACGATATGGAGATTGCAAACCTTTGAGCTAATGTGGATGATGCTAAGAAGAAATTGGCCTCTACTCGTCAGCGAGGCCGATTAAACCATGAAGACACTTCGCTTCAAGCATTAACAATGGAGGATCTCTCACGATAGGACTATAGCTCGTGCTGTTTGCAAGAAGTCTAGCTCGCTGAGAAGGCGATACAAAATTCATCTAGTTGAAGTTTGTAACAAGTTCAAGCGCTTGAGGAGGCATTGCAATTTTTGAGTTCTGCACTCTGGTGTTAACATTAGGCTCAAAATCTTGAATGAAATGAACTCCAGAGTCTAGAACATTAGAGACTCTGATGAAGATGCTAACACTGATGTTGGTTATGAGCCAGCTGCTGCGTCTGATGCAAGTCCTAGCTTGTCGGAGGATTAAAGAATTTCCATTCTCCTTTGTTATTTTTGTTGTTGTCACTTTTATTTAGTATGCTTTAAGACTTGAACTTCTTTGTTTCTCATTTCAGAGATTCAGTTATTTTATTTTAAGCGCGCCTATTACTTTTTGTATTCTGGCCAGTTAGACTATCTTCTTTTTTTCTAGAGTTCATCTTGTCTTTCTCCACAAGATTTTTGCTCATTTCTAAACATTTGCTCGCATCATTTTTGGGGATTTTTAAATCGTTAGCGTTTTATCTCACTTAACATCTTAAATTTGTAGATGAGCTCGTTTATTGTTTTGAGCTCATTTCTTGTGCCCCTATTAGCTGATCTTGACTGTTTGTTCAACATTCATTTTGTATTTGAACGGTTAGGATTTTATTTTATTTCCTTGAGGATTACCGGTTCCGCCGGTTGTATTCATTTATGTTTTTAGTTTTAAGACTCCTCTTCTTTCTTCTCTTCTATTATCTTTGTCGCTGGTCTTAACATGTAACCTCTTCATTTCTCTCACTTGCTTTGTTTTGCGTTTCGAAAGCTTTTCATCTTTCTTGCTTTGCTTTGTATGAGTTTTTCTTCTCAATCGTCTTATTTCTCTAGAAATTTCATGGTTGGGAAATCAAGTACGTGTCCTCTTACTGCTAATTTTCGTTCTCTTTCTCTTAATCCCAATAATAATTCTGATACCATTTTCGACAATTCTCGGAGGTTGGCGGCTAAACCTAGAACTTCCCGGTGAAAAAACCCCAGCGCTTGATGCCGACAGTCTCGCTCGCCTCCTTGGAATCAAAAGATCATTATCTAATATGAAACCTTGAAATTGTTCTCCTCATCCACATATTCACCATCCTCCTCCTAGGAGGAGCTCGATTCATTAGGGACTTAATTCTCTGACTTTATTTCTGATTCACAATCATTCTCAAATTAAGACTCAGATTCAAGAGGATCAGGATCAAGAATTAGATTTTTCCCTTAAGATTTGGAGAGATGGGTTGTCAAGGCTTTGCACTTAGATGGAGGAATCTCAGGATCCTTAATATGCAGATAGGAAGATCTCTTTGGTGGTGGAGATACAAAACCGGACCTAACTTTCATTTACATAACTGGACCGAGACTTGTCTTTTAGAGAGGGAGTGGAAAGATCAACCACTAAAGAAATCTCTAGAGGAGATTGGTGAGCCTGTTTCTTAGTCAAATTATCTTTAGACGGTTTATGAGATTTTTCTTTACCCTCTTTACTAGGCTTAGCCTTACCCTTAGATGTGGCGTTAGGCTTTTTCTAAGATGTTTTTTTAACCTTATCCATAGATTTATCCTTAGACTTATCTGGAGAGCGATGACGAAGCTTCCTGGGAGGTTTATTGATGTTCCTCATATTTTGTCGGTTTTGAGCTTATTATTACGGTTATATTTGGAGAATTGGTCTGTGTTTTATTGAGATTTCAGGTCAAAAACGTTCAGAGTTGGAATCATGCTTGAAGGTGTACTTTGGAGAAGTTTGAAGCGTTTTCTGGTATTCTCCACGAGAGGAAGGATCGATCGGTCAATACAAAGATCGATCGATTAGAACTTTAACGAGGAATATGCGCACGATCTGAAGAACGACTTGGCTTCTGAGATCGACTGAATATCCAAAGATCGATCGATCAACACAAGGATCGATCGATCGATGCCCTTCGAAGAAACCTAATTTCACGATTTTTCAGCTCTTGTTTTGAAACCTATTAATACTCTTTTTCCTATTTTTTTATGTTAGTAAGTCGTCTTTGAGCTTAAGGAGAACAATTTTTACAGAAGTTTGAGAGTTTATAAGCTAGGAAGAAGATCTCTTCACACTTGAAAAGAATTTCTGAATCTTATTTCTATTTCTTAATGCAATTTCAATTTCAGTTCATCATGATGTGCGTGGTTCATTGTTCTATGTTTGAGTAGATCTTAGATCGGATTTAGGGATTCTAGGGTTTTAGAATTCAACTATTAGGGAACAAATAGGATTGATGAATGAAACATTCTCCTTTTAATACTTGAGCTTAATGCATAAATTAGCTTGATCACCTAGTCAATGATTTTAGGTTGTTAACTTTCCAGAAGTTTGTTAAGAACTAGAACTAGATTAGAAGAGCAATTCATTCACTACCAACGAGAGTTGATGCTAGGTTGGGTTGTGGGTAATTGAACCTAAACAATAAAGCCTATTTGTAATCTGAAACCAACGAGAGTTAGGATCTTTAGATTATTAGTAGAGGGGTAGATTCAACGAGAGTTGGTTTATCTTTATTTATGTTCAAGCCGAGAATATGATTAGATTAGTTCCTGAATAGTTTTCCTGACAGAAGTTCTAACTCCTGAATGAATACCCATATCTGATTGCTTTACTTTATTATTTACATCCACGTTAAGTTGTTAGTATTTATTTCTCTGATTTTGACTGATATAGCTTGCGATTTGATAGAAGTTAAAAGTGTGATTTGGTTCTCTGAGGAATTCGACCCCTAAGTACTATTACGTTTGCTGTGCACTTGCAGTAGGATATAGGGTTAAAACTAGTTGTATCATTTACTTGAGCGAGGGGAATTATCCTGAGAATGGATAGTTTACTTACATGTGGAGTAGGATATAGGAGCGGTTGGGCACCTGCGAACAGTGTGACCAACCTCTAGAAAATGAGAGCACAAGGAAGAAGCCACAGAGTGCAAACAAACATTTTATGGATTTTTCCTGCCTCAGAGATAACATTGACAACCTCGAGAACATGCTTTTGTAGATCAACTACTGTGTAAACACAAACTGCTTCCATATGAATCATGTTTATAGTATTAGGATAAAGAAAAATTGGTTGACCAACATTACTGTCAATAAGCTTGATCCCTTCAGCAGAGAAGACATAAGCAGGGACATTTTCAAAGCCGATCCATACATGAGCTTCTTTTAACTCAGGCATAACTGGAGACAAACCATGTTACCATTTGGCAACGAACATAGCTTGGCCATGAACGTGCCACATGTTTTGACTGAGAAAATGCTTCTTGGTAATTGGACACGATATATTGATCAGCACAGATTTAGGTCCAACTTTAGAGATTGAGATGTCTTTGGCTTTCATACTCCAGATACCATTTAAGACAGCATGAAGAGCACCCATGGAAGGAAGCGTCCCTTGCAATTTCCCAATTACAAAGTTCTCCCAAGATTTCTTACCCCTATGGATCACTAAATTCAGAATTGGGATGCAAATCTCACAAGATTCAAGGACGAACGGTTCATCTTTGTTAGATAAACACTTCGCTTGAGCTTTCACATAGTCTCTCCAAGATGGCTTGGAAGCGGCTGATGAAATCACATTCCCAATATTTAGGGTTTCACCAATCTAAGTTGTTGGTATAGCTGACTCAGAAATTAGAGTCTTCGAAAAAGGAGAGGGATTATGCTGATTTAACAGGAGAAACTACAACAATTTTAGATGAAGAAGGGGAAGCCATCGTGGCTCCAGAAGGAGGCAGTGGAGCAGATTTGGGTGGAGGGAGCCTTGGAAGGAGGATGCGGTGCAATTTTTGCAGGAAGCGATAGAGGCTGAGGCGGTGGCAGTGACCACTTTTTCTTCTTCATCATGATGGAGATAGAGCAAGAAAACAAAACAAGAGAGAAAGTATTAGAGAGAGAAAGTTGTAAAGTTTTAGGGAGTAGAGTATTGCTTAACAACAATCTTAGTACGGAAGCAAATATTTATTTCCAACAATCATTTCATGACAACTATTGGACCACCATAAATCCTAAACCCCAAGGAACCCCATATCATGAATTTAATTTTGTAAGTTTTGTGAGTAATAATTATCAGATATTGTGCACATTCAAAGTTGCAATAAAACACCAATTCAATTTTTACATGTTTTGAAAAAGACTTAAAAATTCAGAATAAAATTCCTAGTTATACACTATATGAAAAATATGTAAATAATTTTCTGAAAACATTATATTGAAAGAGATAACGTATTGTTCAACTCAATCAATGATGCTATCTTACTATATCCTTTCAGGGAGATTCGATAAACGACGAACTTCTTGACGTTTTCATCTTAGAGTTACGATAATTCAACAACACTAAACTCGTTCACTTAACAAAAAGGCACAACCTAATATAACTAGAAATCAAAATCCGTCATCATGAATGAACTCAGGTCGAACTCGTCTTCATTAATCCAGAAAGATGACCCGGATCATTGGTATTTGCATGCATGACGTCGCTTTGTGCTGAATCCGGTACCGGCTTATTATAGTCCTGAACTGATACGACGTCGTTGAAGTTTTTGGCTGTCTTATGGCACAGATTATTGTCTTGTTGCTGACCATGAAATGATTCTGTGGCGGTGGTTTTGACGGCGGAAGAGCATTCTCCGACGTGTTTCTTCCGGAGATGAGTATTACAATAATTCTTAATTTGGTTATCTGTCCTTCCTGGTATCTTTTTAGCTATCAAAGACCATCTGATTTTTGGAAACATAAATATAATATGAATTTACATCTAAAATAAAGTTGGCATTTTTTGCAAGTTGATTACATAAAGTTATAAATAATATGTAATACAATACATATGAATTGTTTAAGCTATTATTATAGATTATATATCCCCAAGAATCTCAATATAATAATAGAATTTTGAAATTTTAATTTTTGTGACTGTACAAATTTCTCTGAAATAAATAATTTTTTTTCAGACAAAACTCTAAAGAAATTAATAGTTTACAACATTAATCATAACTCGACACTATAAAAATTTTGAGCTATTGTGACAATTGTATTGTGACTATGAATATTATTAATAATTTGTGATATTTTATATAAAATTTTTTTACGAATTTTATTTGTAGCGAATCTTTGTAACTCTATTTCGTAACGACTTGTGATAAAATTATTACTAGGTATATTTGTCACAAGTATATTGTGACGTTTTTGTTATCAATACACATTTGTAACACTTGTATTGTAACCATTTATAAATCATCACAACTTCATAACAAAATCTTTATATTGTGAAGAAATATTATATCAATACAATTTTTTTCTTGTAGTGTGAGTCACTGTGTTTTTCGGTTCAGATCAGTTCTTTCAGTTTTGAAAATTTCATTCGGATTGGTTCTCTTTAGTCTCAATTTTGAGTGTGTACTAAATTATACCCAAAATAATTATGAAACTAATCTGTTTGATTCCAAATGATTACTTCCAATAAAAAATAATCAAACACCCCACCTACGAAAATGTGATTATTTATAACTAAAAGTAACCAAATAACTGAGAAAATATGATTATTTGTAATAACCAACACCCCAAGAAAAGGATCAAAATTAATCAATCAATTCGGTTCTCAATGGTTACTAACTAACCAAAAGTAACTAAATATCATCAAACTAGATGATGTCCCGTGCGGTTGCACGGGATTATATTTTCGTGAAATTTTTGTTGTATATCGTTATTTAAATTTAATTGGAATTCGTATTTTTTATATGAATCTTAATATATGAATTGGTTTTGATTTAATGGATGGATTCATATAATGTATATTTCTCTTATAATTTTTATGTGTTGGGATGTTTATTTTGCACGCTATATTTGTCTCAAATTATATATAATTATTACTTAGATATTATTTTTTACTTTTAATATATATTAATGTTAATAAATAATCGTCGTTCGTTTTAGGTATA
>OVBA01006799.1:0-16106 GCA_900406435.1 Lepidium aucheri
CGGTTTCTGCCTTTTGGATAATGGTATTCCCAAAATGATTTGAGCATCACTAGGGTGAAAATATTACCAAACTAAGGTTTCCTTCCAAGTGTACGTCCTACGATCAATGAATTGATCCACCGTAAGATCAGGAAAAATATTATAGTTGTGATTAATTGCAGGTCTAGCATATGTGTCCGGTATCCAGGGATCCTTCCACACTTTTATGGATCGTCCNTCATAACCTTTGCACCATTAGTTTTTTAATAGCAGATTTGTATTTAAACGCTGTAATATTATATGGCGAAAAAATAAATTTTTGTTTGTCTCCTCCAACCTTAGGAAAAATTTTAGTTTGAAAGCCAAAAAAATTAGGGTTTCAACATTTTCCCCCTTAGTCTCCTTCGGCTCATCTCACCAATTCTCAGGGGCTCGAAGGCGAAACTCATCGATTGAGCTGCCTATGATTTTTTTCTTTGCTCTAATAATCTCCATCACCCGAGTAAAACCTAGCAATTGAGCTTTCTCCAATATTCCCCTTTTGCTCGTTCTCGCTCTAGCCCTCAAACTCATTCGGTGGAGGAACCCTAAATCCTGAAATTTATCAGCCAGCGTACTCTTTCAACCCGTCCTTGTAAAGACCCAGTGTGAATCGAAGGTGACACTATGTTATCTTTATGTATGTGTTATTGTATTGATTTCGTGTTTAAAAACATAATAAATTGAGTTTCGGTTTGTTGGTATATTGTCTGGGAGGAAACTGAGATTGCTTCCTGAAGCATTTAGGAGGATTCAAGGGTTGCTTGTTCTCAACCTCTCAAACAATAAGCTTGAGGTTAGTTCTTATACAATTAAAAATCTACATCACGAAGTTGCTCATTTGATCCAAAATGCTGCAATTTCGTTTATGATTTTGAGAACTTAAGGTAGATTTATTGAGCATTATACAACGGTTGATGAGCAATCCGTTTAGTAAAAGACGGTTAAGAGGGATATCAACCCTTAAATAAGTTTCTATGGGAAACTAAATCATCAACATACTGCACAAACCTCTTTAAATTTAACAAAATAAAATAAAATAATAAGATAAAATTTTTTTAGAAAAAGCATTTTATGAAAAAATTATGGTTTTAACTAGGTCTGAGCGTAATAACCGGAACTGAAATATCGAACCGAACTGACCCGAAATATAAATAACCGAATTGAATTGGAACTGGCTAACTAACCGAATGGTTCCAAAATTAAAAACCAAAATAAGTAGAACTGAATAGGTACGAAACCGAGAACCAAATAGTTACCCGAAAGAAGCAAAACATAGTTATATATTCTAAAATAATTTTTTATATAAAATTTAATAATCTACATATCCAAAATTATAACTTTAAATCCAAACTTGTTAGTCTATTTGAACCAAAATTACTTTTAAAAACTAAAATATTCAATTTTTATAATTAGTTTATAGTTTTTCTCTGATTTTTTTGATTTTTTTTTAAATAAGATAAAGATATCCAAACCGAATTTCAATAGGTACCTAGTGGTTACTTCGAGTTTAGAACCAAAAGAATCAGAATCAAAACTGAACAAAACGGAATTTAATAAGTACCAATTGGTTACTATTTTTCATAACCAAAAGAACCAAAAAACTGATATAACCAAATCAAACCGAACCGAAGAACCGAATACACATGACTACTTTTCAGCTATATCACAAAATAATAATAAGATATTTTATGCATATGTAGTTAAGGTATCTGCTAAATTAAGACTTATTATTTTATGTATGTTTACATGTAACAAAATAAATTTCATATAAAAGTAAAAATAAATTTCATACAATATAATTTATTTTACCAATAAATTTAAAATAATATTTTAATTCATATTTTGAGAATTTAAAATTTAGGGGTTAGAGTTTAGAATTTAGAGTTTAGGGTTTAGAATTTTGGGTTAAAGGATTATAGGACTAGAGATTAAATTTAGATTTCATATTCAGAAATTACATGATTATTTACTTAGAAACTATTAGATAAATGAGATGGAATTTGATAATGATATAGAGTGTAGTTATTTTATCATAATTTTGGGAGTTAGAGTTTAGAGTTTAAAAAAAATTCATACTAACACCACAGATATATTTACTATTATTTATTAATTTTTTATTAGAAATATAAATTAAAACCTTTTGTAACCTGAATACATAATATCATATTATGTAAATAATATAACTTAACAATAATTTTGATTTTAGTGTTTTGGTGTTTAGGGTTTGGAGATCATATGTTAGTGTTAATCGTTTAGGGGTTAAGTAATAGGGTTATAAAGTCTCACACATATATATATATATATATATATATATATTATTTATCAGTTTACTATTTAAATTAAAAAAATTTCATGATACGATTATAATATTTTTAAGTATGCATTATTACATTATATCTTTCATAAAAAATCATTAATATGACAAGTAATAGAAAATAATTCCTACATAAACTTTTTTTGTCGTGGCAGTTCCTACATAAACTTCATGGTCCAGCTAAAATCTTAGTTTTGTGTTTAAAAATTCAAATTTCACACATGAACTTTCTAATTTCGGCCAGAATCTAACCATTGACTAACGAAGTTAACAATGTAGTTTTAGCCGAAATTTAAAAGTTTATGTGTGAAATTTTATTAAACATAAAACTAAAATTTTAGCTTGACTATGAAGTTCGTGTAGGAAGTTTGTGTATGTTTTGGCCATTTTCCCTTACTCTCGCAGCATTCAATCTTCTTTTCTCTAAGCGTAAATTGTAATAATTATATTTCGCCTGAACCTGTCGTATACCATCTTTAATCGTCCTCTCTCCCATGTTCTCTCTTATCTCCGATGATATATTAGATCTATTTGGAGACTTCTTGAACGGTAAATCTCCATGAAACGCTCCTGAATCTCTCAAGGTAACAACAACAATACCACTTTGTTTGTTGATTGTTTTTACACAGAGCTTGATCTCGTGCAAAACCGTCGCCTAGAAGAATCTATTTTGGAAAAACCGATGAGCCAGAGCCACTTATGTTAGAAATACCGATGAGATAGAGTCACCGGTGGGGGATGTTGGAGAAAGTGAAGTTACACTAGAACTTGAAGGAGAAGGCACTGTGGCGGATGAAACTAAAACTCTGTTTAAGTCGATTGTCAATCTCGGAAGTGTCATGGGATGAGTTAATTTCCAAATGCGATTATGTAACATTATTTAGGGTTTTAGTTTTGTTACAAAAAATAAATCAATTTGATGTTTATTTTATTGGTAGCAATAGTAATCATAAAATGGGTTCAAGATGAAAATCACAGAGTGGTCTTGTGTGGTGTTGTGGATTTTCTCACAGAAATCTAATTACGATTTATCTTGGCACTAAATACTGTTTGTTGTTGTTACTATATTGAAATTATCTGTAATTGTTTTAATTGAAATAATAATCTGCAAATGAAAATTATTTGAGGATTTTATTATTTTAGTTCCTGCAATATTATAAATGTAAATGGTGAGATGATATATTGATTTGCTTTTTGTTTCATTAGACACTGAATAAGAAAGCAAATGACGTCTCACTTCCAGAGGTTCTTTGACAGTTTGTTGCTTTGGAGGTTTTCGGCTTAAAAAAGTTAAAAATTTAAAGACTTTTTTAAGATGTCCCAAAAAGTCAACCATATGCGAACCGCACGCATCTAACACGGAACACACCTAACTCATGGCCACATAGTCCATGAGGGTCAAACCGATTCTTTACTTAGCAGATATGGTTCTCTAAAACACTTAGTCATTGCAGCGGAAATTAAACTTAGACAAATACTCATTCGTTCTCATAAACTCATTCATTACTTAGTGAAATAAATCATATACAACTTAAGGTTCACTATACAACATATCATGTCGAATCAACCCATTTCCTAAACCATCTCCTTCCCGCCTCGCCCTTTCAGTCTGCACCTTAGCTACCTTATCATATCCTGCGTTCACAAAGGAACACATAAGCACAACGTGCCTAGTGAGCGGATCATTCCCTCTCACATGTCTAACCATATCACAATCAATACACACAATACAATCAATCATCACGCAAGTATTCATGCGAGACTATACACCATTCACCCGGCTCGACTAGGCACTCGGTACGGTCCATCTCACTCAACTATCCGGGTCATGTGTACTCTGCTATTACCAGCCGTCGAGGCACACACGCACCCAGACCTTTACCACTTAATCCGACCATACCATCCAAGCTACCCATCGATCGTACTCAATCTATATCACGCATCATGAATCACATTCATATAACACATAAAGCAATCATGGTTCAACCCACGCTCAACTGCTCACCTTAGCCGAACAGCTTCCTATCACTTCTTGATGCTCACGGATCCGAACACTTTCTCACAAGTTCTTGCTTCCGAATATCCTTACTCGCAACACTTAGAGATTCTCTCTGATTTTACTAACTTTCTCATAATCCCTTCCAAGTGACCCGAATGAGGTTCATTTATACAAACCAAGGCTTCCTTTACCTTCTGGTTTGCTAAACAACTTGGTCCATGGGTTTTCTGTAGCGGATTACACGCAAGGTGCTTGGTTCACTTAGTGGCCGCAAGCTGCTCATGCAGCTGCCTAATTCACTTGCCGTAAGCTGCTCATGCAGCTGCCTGTTGATGCAGCTAGTTGGCTACCCATTCGGACTGCTCACTCACCTACCTGGTTACGCAGCTACCTGCCCACTAACCAGACTGACTGCTCACGCAGCTACTTGGTTACGCAGCTTCCTAGTTCCCAACCAGACTGCTCACGCACCTAAGTGCTTGTTCCGGATCGTACCAGCTCACGCAGGTGCCTGTCCACGGAGCTACTTACTTAGTTTCAGCTGCTTAACTTAGATTTCATTAAGTCACTTGATCGTTCGGATTCCCTTGCCCGCTACTTAACCCAACTGAACTGAACTCAACCTTTCATTCAATCCGTCCGTACCAACTTGGCCAGAACTAAATCCGCATGGTTGTCCCTTGATCAACTGACCACTATGTTCCCTTTGACCACTTATTAAACCCGTCCAAATTCTCTCGGCTATCTCCATGTACCACACACTTACCCGGAATCACCCGGATCGGATTGCGGGATGCGGATGTTACATTTTTCCTGTTGCAACCTCCTTCGACATGGGCCTAGTCTCTTCACTCCTAAAATTAAAATGAGCCTAGTAAGAGAGTGCTTTCAAATACTACGGATCCTAAGTTTAAAAGTTATATCTAATTTGTATATTTTATCCCATTTTATAATATTGATTTTATGTAATGAAAATATTATCTTATTTATCTTTTTTTAATATGTCAAAAAACTAAGTTTTAATTAATATATATAAATTCAATTTTGAATTATTGCTTTGAATTTTAATAAAAATATTATGTTATTTATCTTTTCAATATCTCAAATACAAAATACTGAATTATATATATATATGTAAAGAATGTTGATTATTTAAAAATTAAATACTTATACTTAAATCAATACATAAAGCGCTAAAATATATTTAATTGCAAAAGAAAAACCGCTATAACATCAAAATATTTAATAGCATAACCAAAATTTTCTATCTAAAGTGTTAGATCTATTATCGGAGACAATGATAAAGCGTTTAACTAAACACTATTATACCATTACATAGCCTTTTTCAGGCACTACTAAAACCTGTTTTTCTTGTAGTTTTCATAATTTACAGCAACCACTTTTAGTTTTGTTCTTGTAAGATTTAGGGAAAGGATTCCATACTCTATACTTTGGAGAAGATTTATGAATTCTCTTTTAAATTCTATTGCATTTTCATTATGTTTCCATTCAATCTATTTCTTTGTTCTTTTCTATCATGTCTCAGTTCCTTAATCAAGTTTAGGGTTTTCTAGGTATTTTAGGGAATCAATGAGTTAGATACATATATGAATTATATGTTATGTTCTTCATCTATTGTTGGACTTAATGCTTAGGTTAGACTGACCACCTAATGAATCTAAGATGTTTAACATACCGAAAGTGCTTGATTATATGCTTGAAAAACATAGATGAGCAATATATCCTTAGCAAACGGAAGATGATGTTAAGGCAGATTGTGAACTTATCGAACTTGAGCTTTAATGTGTATTTAGAATTCTAGGTTTAAACATAAGTTTAGGATACTAGGTTGCTAGATATAGTAGTCGATACCACCAAAATGGATTTGCTATACCTTTGTGCTTTGTGTTCAAGAATTGTTTTGAATTGTTCCCTGAATAGTGATATGACTCATGACCCTAATTTCCTTATGAATGTCCTGAACTTGATGCATTTTATATTTGAATTTACATCATTTTAATTGCTCAATTTTATATGATTTCCGATTACAACCACCTTTTTGACTTTTCTTAGCTTGAGTTTGCTTTAAGGATTTATAGTGTAACACTTGGTTCTCATGGATTTAAGTACTATTTTGTTTGTTGTGTACTTGTAGTAGGTTATAGGTCTAAAACCTTTGTGTATCAATCTTAATTAAGATGTAGATCTAAGAAGAGATCTAAATCAAAGGACATATTTGGTTCAAGGAGTAAATCTTAGATGAAGAACAAAAAGGGTTGTTGGGTTTGCAGAGATGAGGGTCACATAAAGAAAGATTTTCCAAAGAAGACAGAGGGAAATTCTTATCATTGAAAGGATGACAAAGCTGAATTAAGTGTTCGTATAGCAAACTTGACAGAACCAGAAGTTTAAATTGTCTCTAAACACCCATCTTGGAAAGTGATCTGGAAATATGCTCTTATCACATGACATATAGGAAAGATCTAATGTTTGATCTGGAAATGATAGATAGTGGTAGAGTTTTGATGGGTAATGAAACGTTTTGTGAGATCATGACTATTGGGAATATCAGGGTTTTGAATCACAATGAAAAGGAGATCATACACACAAGTGTTAGATGTTTTCCTATAGCTAGAAGGAATTTGATTTCGTTAGGACAACTGGAGTCTTAAGAGTCTTGGTTCAAATTGAAGGATGGCTGTTTAAAAGTGTTCAAGGGTGACGAATATCATTTTGGCCGGTAATTATAGCAACACTCTGTATTACATTGATGGTAAACCTATGTTTGGACATGCAAAACACAGCAGAGAAAACATGTTATCATACCACAATTTGGCATGGAAGACTGAGACATATGAGTGATAAAGGTTGTAGTTGTTAGTTAAGAACAAGTCGTTGAAAGGAAGTGAAATCTCGAAACTACATAAGTGTGAAAATTTCATTTTGGGAAGGCACATAAATTTTCATTCAACACATGAAAACATACAACAAGTTGTTCATCACTCGCTTTTGTAACAATCAAATAAATACAACCAATAAAAACAACTATTTGTTGGAAGCACTTGAGGTTCATATCCTCATAGAGTCTATAACTAACATGATCCGATTGCAAGAAATGGATTCAAGTTAGAGAAGATAGATGCAGTTTTTGTTAACACTTAAAACTAACAAACTAATGATAGCAAAGGCAATGAAACAAACAAGATTCAAACGATAAGAAGTAATGAATCTAGGGTTAGGCAATTGAACTAAGGCACAAAAAATAATTCAAGAAAATCTAGGGTTTATAATACAAGCACCATTCTAGGACATGAAACTCATTCAATCTAGGCTAATTCATATTCATGGCATCAACCCCAATGTAAGCAATAATAAAACTAAAATCTAATTTGTTGAGAAATTTTCCACCCTAAAATCAACTCTCGCTGAATAGGGAAGGAAACCCCACATAAAGGTTCTTCGCGGAATTTTTCGAACACCTCCCGGGCGATAAACTTCATTCGAGCTAGATTCCTAGTTGATCACATTAAACCTAGTATTAACCACACTTTGAATGGGGGATCTATGGATCTAGCAACCTGAACAAGAAGAATAAATCATTTAACCCCTAAACATAAATGGTTCTTACTAAGGGGTTCCATTTTACAGGATCGACCACTACCATCTTCAGACTGGCCACTACGGCTGCGACTGGCCCATATGGTGGAAAAGGGATGTCGGACTCTAGTTTGCTGCCGCGGTCGCTTGTGGAACAGGTCGTGATTCGACTAGTCTTGGCCGCTACTACCTCTGGCTCGGCTTGCTACTAGGGTTGGTGATAACAAGATTTTTCACCTAAGAGATCAACTCATTGAAGCATGGGGTAAGTAATGGGAATTGTCGAACCCATACTCATAAGTTGCTTGTAATCAACCTATCTACTACTAGTTCCTAGTTCATGCAACCTATCAATCTGTCACAAAGATAGGCTATGTTATCTAATGAGCTTGCAATCTAGCTAATAGGACAAAATAGACTAGAGGACAAAATAAAAACAGAACTTAAACATTCAAAACAGAGAAATGCATAAAAAACAGAGTAAGATAATTGTAGTGAATGAAACTAAGGTTAAAAGCATAGATCTAGAGGATAGGGATGGTTTGATCGGCGGTAAAATCGCTGATCCGCCTTGCTGAGCTAAATAGAGCGATCCCTAGACCAGGACAAGCTTAGATCAACCCATTCTCATGGTGAAGATCCCTAACTAATCCGGTTGATCCAGTACGACGCTAGCCACGATCATACCAAATTAGAAGTTTAAAGTTCAGCCCAACACATCTAATAGCCAACCCACATACTAGATCTCTGATTGGTAGATAAAACCATCACTCACATGGAACTTGGTATCCGATTCCTTTGGCGCTAGCCTTAGGTCACGGCCCAAATCAGATATCTCTTGATCAGGGAGAGATTAGCCTTAAGCCTAGCTATGTGAGAAGAGATTGGAGTTAGATAATGTTTGCACGGCAAGGGAATCAGTTGATTCACCTCCGATCTCCCTATCCTCGAGATCCACAAGGATCTACTCACGTGTCATGGCTTGAGAGTGGAGGATCAGAGGAGATCTCATTTGCATAAACATAAAGAAAAATAAAGTAAAGATGAAGATCAATCTAAAATCATTCCATTCAAATCAAAGCATAAACATCAAAGTACCTTAATCAAAGCATAAATGAAAGCAACAACCAAACAGAGAGAGTTTTTCCGGCTAAACAATAGATAAAATGATAAGATAGTGATTAAGAGGTATTTATAGGGTCATTTGCATAACCCTAATGGTCAAACTGACCTAAGTCGGTAACCTAGAAATCTTGCCCTCGGAGTCCTTGCGCGAGCTTGGGCACCGAGGAGTGGTTCTGATCTTTGCCCTCGAGAGTTGAGGCCGAGTGAATAGTCTGAGTGTAATGGATTTGTCTTCCCTCGCAGCAGATAGGTTGAGACTGGTGACTGAGGCATCTTTTCCTGAGCTTTTCGAGCAGTCCTTGCCATGCGGTCTGCGAGGCAGCGATCCGAGTTTATGCGACCTCTTTTGCCTAGCAGCTGATCCAATCATCCTTAGCTCTATTTTAAGCTCCTTTTTGCTCCTTTACCTAGAATAAACTCCAAACTCCAAATGCAAATGCAAAGAAATCAAAACAAACCTAAGAACACCTAAATAATCGGAAAATCTATCTAAACGGATGAAAACTACCTAAAACAAGATTCTAAAACCATCAAAAATCACACACATTAGTTGGTTTGGCCAATCGTATGCCTTGGTTATCCTCTTGTTTTTGCCTCATTCATTATCCTTATTCATACATTTTCCATGATCCTTCTCCCCACTCCATGCATCCATGCTCATTCCTCATTCCACTCACCAAGGTTCCATTCACCAAGAAAAAGAATCAAATAGGCAAAATATGCAAACTTTTAGTCCTAAACTCTAGTGGTGCAAAATGAATGTAAAACTATGCTAAGATGGATGAATATGAGTCCTAAATGATGTAAAATAGACAAAAACATGTATGAAAAAGTGGCTAATTATGGTGTATATTAGCCCTGAGAATTTGGCCCGACTTGAAATGTCTGATCCAACCCGAACCAAAAATTTGACAAATCTGGTTAGGTTTTGATAAGTTAATCGGATAATTCGGAAGGTGTTTAAATTGGAATTCGGTTAGTGGTTTGGATTGGTTCGGTTAACATAACCAAATGGTTAACCAAAATTTGTCTTCATCGATCTTCATCTTCATCGGTGATGACCTTCATCTTCACCGATCTTCATCTTCATCGGTCTTCAACTTCATCATCTTCCTAGTTTTTCTTCTTCTTCTTCTTTCTTCTTCCTTCTGCTTTCTTTCTTCTTCTTCTTCTATCTCGATCTTCTTCTATTTTGATGTGCGGCGGCTTGCAAAGTAGGGCAAAAGGTGCTGATTAGTTGGATTAGTTAATGGCTCTAATTTTCTGGGCTTATTTTGACTCAGCCCATATAAATATATATAATTTTCGAAGAAAAAAAAAATGGATCGGTTTGGAACTACTTTTTTAGATCCTAAGTACCTGTGACCCGACCCGACCTGATTTCCAATTCGGTTATATTTTTCGAATTAAAAAAACTTATAAATATCCGAGTTCCGAAATACCCAACCCGACCTGACCCATAATACCTGAATTCGCAGGCCCTAATGTATATCAACTCTTCCGAACTTGTATTTTGCTTGCCAGGAAGCAAACAACCGACAAAACTACAATGAGAAATTGCAATGCAGGACTAAATGCATGAGCTGAAGTATAAATCAAAACTGGTTGCAAAATGAGATAGTTCTACTTTAAAAGCCTTAGTAAAACCTGTCATAACTTGATTTGAATCCAACCTCAACCTAGAATAGCATTCAAATCCATCATCCCTTTTAAGATTTATTGAATGGAAATCATGGATCAAGCTATGCAAATTCATTGGGTTTATTTGGCTAAAGGTAACTTAATAGACAAAAGTGGTATCTTTTATCGTGAGGCTCAAGCACACATGCAAAAATCTCTCAAGAAACAGAATGATCTTTAGTAGACTGCTAAAGATAAGGACCAATAGATGCATACAATAATAGAATCTCATCTATCCAAATTACACCCTACTGAATTCTACCTTTCCTACTTCTAACCCAAAAGATTCGGTGATAGAATTACCCTTTCACAAGGCTTATTTCCTTGTTCTTACATATTCTTTAGATGAACTTTTGCACTATCTTGCTCAATTTTATTCTAAGGAGGGGGTCTCAAACACTTATTGAGTCTAGTGATTTGGCTTCTACTTTAAGTTGTGGCTCTACTTATTTGATTTTTGGTTTTCTTTTCTTTGTCATTGCTCAAAACCACTTAACACTATGCAATCTCCTAAAACCCTTTACTAGACTACTTAATCATTGTTCTTGGTATCCTTTTTCTCCTACGAATCCTTTGACCATTTCTTTCTATTCAGCGCAAAAACACATGCTCCCATGCCCTAAACTAGTTTCTCACCTAGTCATATCTAGCTCAAAAAGCGTGAGCTAGAATTACATGAGATACCAATTTTGTCGGCTTAAACCTAACACTTTATACCAAGCTAATCCCAAAAGAAGGCCTCACACACACAACAACTAGCAATGGCTCAAAAAATGGCTAGGCTAAGGGTAGGAGACTGTTTCAATAATGGGAAACAACTACTTGGGTCAACTAGTGTGGTAAAAAGGTGAAAGGAAACCCAAAGATGTATATATACCCATGAATTCAATTTCAATGCATAGCATGATATTTAAAAATTCAAAAGTAGGTTCCAGTTAGATAAGGGCTGCCTTCAAATAAAAAATTTTTTTAGCAAACGGATGGACAACAAGCCAATAATTCAAAGCATGGATCAACCTTACGTTTTAAACAATCTCGGTGTACAACAATCAAGTGAATCAGCAAGCTCTTTTTCCCTATGCAAATATTGTGAAAACCTAGATGTTTCTAGACAAATCTACAATGCAAATTGCAACTATATGCTATGTTTTTGTGTTTTATTTAATTTTTTTTTCATGTAAAATGCAATGCAATATATACACAAATTCAAGAATCAAAGAAGGATAACAAAACAACAAAAGCAAGGTCAAATATTGCCTTCTCTGTAGAGTTACTTTTCACCATTCTAGTGAAAGCATAATTACAGAGAAAAAGCCACACATTTTAAAAAAACTACTATAATATGTATGAATGTGATAAATAGACACATAGGCTAACGATGGTGTGCTCTTTGGAAAAGAGCATCGTCTCAATCACAAGAGCCTTTGTATTTGAGCCCTAATGTGTTGTTTATCGAATTGAAGTTCCACAGAGTTTTTGCCGACGATTCGGACTCGAGAGTGGCAGGCTTGGCCTCAACCTTGGACTCTTCAAAGTAAGTGTTGGAGAAGTGTCTAAAGGAGATCCCATGTTGAAAATGAAGGAGCACGCCTTGGATGTTGCTCTCCTGATCCATGAATTTGTTAACCAAGTTATTGAGAACTAGGCTCCCCTCAAACACACTACAGTTAATATAGCGAGACTCATTGAAGAAGTTGACTTGATGCAATCTTTGGGCGCACCACATGTAGATCGGGCTGCAGCATATATAAGCTATAAGAAGCTGCCAAGTTGGCAGTGTTGTTTATCGATCTCATCAAGATTTCTTCTCATGTTTACCATAGTTTATGCAAATATGCACCCCAGGTTAACTCATTGACCAATTCTCTCTAGGAAGAGAGGGCCTCCATTGTTGTCCACCAAATATTTGGAAATACCTCTGAAAAGGAGGCACAACCCCATATGCGTTAAGCTCTCTCTCAGTTCATTGGGGTTGCAAAAGAGTATGTCCGCTAGATACCTTGCCAAAATTCTAATCGATGGATTCCTTATCATATTTGCTTGTAGCCCATCTTCCGGACTTCACACTGTTATGTGGTTCCAAAATTCATCAAGGGAATCTAATTCTCCAAAATCTGTCTTCGTCCCAAATGGGAACCCGAGGAGGCCACATATGTCCCAAATAATAACTTGGAACCATGTGTCGTTTATGCTATAGGTGAGGTACCCTTAATATGGGTTCGGGTTATTCAGATCTTTATGCACAAGTCTCCTCGGCTGAAAGAAGTAGCTTGCTTGTGCTCGGTGCATTTCACTGCACGGATGGTAAAATCCCGACAACCTCATTCAAACTAGTATCTTACCAACATCTTCTTACAAACCCTTGCTCACGAGATGTAGATCCCAAGATCTCAAAGGAGTAATATAGTAGTACTCACTTAGTGTCCACCTTTTACGCGCCTCATCGCAGATCTTGTTCGAGGTCTAGAGTTTCTTGGAGGCATTGTTCCTATAAATTGTCAAAAATTCTACAAATTAAACCCACAACTTGAGAAGAGAACTGCAGCCAATACATCACAATTCAAAGCATTAATCCTTTCTCTAAATGACTTCTAAATCACAATGAATCACAAGACAATGAACAATAGACCAAAATGTTCGCCGTTTTTTCTAAATGCATAAGAATGGAGCTCAAAATAAAAACACAAACTATACCCTCTGTCTAAAACAAGGCAAACAAACTCATAAGAAAACTAGGCACATAGAGAATTAAATGTTAAACAACTCATTACATAAATTGGACATAAATCAAGAAATTCTCAAGTGCCAAAGGAGAAATCATCAAAGCTCTACCAACTTAGGCTTTTACCAAGAATATAGGAGTTCAAAAAGAAGCATAAATTAATTAAGTTCATCATCAATCTCAAACACCAATGGAAAATTCATCATTTTTCAAATCCTAACTTTTCCAAAATTTCATTTTGAGCCACTAATCTTGAAAATATAAGCTTAATTCAAATCACTCAAGTTAAATCTAACATAACCCAAACATAATCATCAAAGAAATCAACAATTTCTCCATTCCATGAAAATCCCTAAATTTGGGTTCTTGAGTTTCCATAAAAATGGAGGTTTTAAGAATACATACATTGAGTTCTTGAAAAAGTTGCAAAAAATATTGAGATACTTGAAGAAAATTGAGCAAAGATTAGAGTAAAAATGGTAAGTCCAATTTCGAGAATGAGAAGAAAGGAGAGAGTGCTTAAGTTCTTAGTGAAGGGAGATTAGAGTGAGAGAGGTGAGAGAAGATGAAATTGGTGATCCAAAGAAAGGGAAGAGGGAAGCCAAGTCGGGTTCCACTTAGCTGGGAGAGTAGATATGGCTGAACAAAGATGAGTATATGCTCATTCTAGCTGTTGCATTGCCTGCGATTTTCCATGTTAGGATGACGCTTGTGTCGCGGCCAAGCTCGATTAAGCATTGAGCCGATCAATGGTGTGGTGATAAAAGCTTTTTTTTTGTGGTTCTATCATCAAATCATAGAGTATGGTGGTGAGTAGAGTGGTTTTGTCGAACCAATACTCAGAAGTGCTTGTAAACAACCTATCTATTACCAGATCCTAGTTCAAGTTAATCTAGCATTCTGTCACAATGATAGATCTTAAAAATATGCTAAGCTCGCAAACTAGCAAATAAGACAAAATAGACTAAAGACAAAAACATAACAGAATTTAAAATTTTAAACAGATAAATGAAGCTAAAACAGAGTATAAAATGCGAAATAGTGTTTAAGCAAGGCTAGAGGGGAGGATCTAGAGGTATGGCAGGTTAATCGGCGGCAAACTCGCCAATCCCACTCGCTGGATTCTTTGAACAATCTCTAGACCGAGAGATAGTTTAGATCGGCCCGCTCCCGCGATGAGGATCTCAATCCGGATCGATTGATCCATTTCGACTCTCACCATGATCACGGCGAATAGGATGCATTAAGCCTTGCCCAAATCGTCTAATAACCAATCCGCATGCTAGATCTCTCTTCAGCGGATCAAGCCATCACTAGCAAGGCACATTGTCTCCGTTCCTGATCTCTCTCTTGATCAGGGAGAGATCAGCATTGAGCTTAGCCTCACTAGAAGAGATCGGCGTTTTGATCGGTTAGCTTGGCGGTGGAATCAATGGATTCACCTCCGATCTCCCCATCCTCGAGATCCAGAGGGATCTACTCGCTCCGCATTTTGAGAGGACTGAGGATTGGGGTAGATTCCGATTGCATTGATAAAGTAAAGATACTAAGAAATTGCAAGAAGAAAAGATGAAGAACACAAGCTATACTAATTCATTCAATTCATAAACATTCAAAGAGTACCAACCTTAAACATTCAAAGAGTACCAACCTTAAAACTAGAGAGAATTTTTCAGCTAAACATCAGATAAAAATGATAAGAGTGTCATTAGAGAGTATTTATAGGATTATTCTCATAATCCTAATGGTCAAACCGACTTAAGTTGGTCAACTAGGCGGTCAGTGAAACTTCCCTCGTTGTCCTTGCGCGAGCTTTGGCACCAAGGAACGCTTCACTTTTCTGTCCTCGTGGGTCTTGTCTGAGTTGCGGCTCTGAGTGTGACCTTCGATGTGAAGAGGGATGGGTCTTGGTTTTGCATTGGTTTTTCCTTGCGGCAGATAGATTGAGGTAAGTCACTGAGGTGGCTTTTGTTGAGCGTTCTGGGTATTCCTTGCCTTTCGATCCGTGAGGTAGCGTCCTGAGGGTACCCGATCATTCTTGACATAGACGTTCCAATAGCTGCTCCAATTCTCCTTTGCTCCAGTTTTGCTCCTTTTTTCTCCTTTACATAGATAAACTCCAAAACTTCAAGTGCAAATGCAAAGAATGCAAAACTAACCTAAACAGACCTAATTATAATGAAAGTCTAGCTAGATGAATGCAAAGTTACCTAAAATAAGACTCTAAAACCATCAAAAATCACACACATCAATTCCCTTAAACTTAGATCTTGCTTGGCCTCATGTAAGTGCAATGATCCAAGATGGAAAAACTGCACAAAAAGTGGGAACATCTCATCCAACGAGTACTTGTGTAAGCTAGGGTGTAATCTACATGTGGGATCTATCATTTTGGAAATCGCAATATAATCATTCTCAAGATTAGCACCCAGCCTATAGATTCCTAGTACCTAATCCGGTCTCTAAAGGTCCACGTCTAATTCCTTATTTCTTTTAGGTGCGGTCCTCAAAAGAGACTAGAGATCAACGAGTACATAGTTCAAATTCCCTAAGCTTAGCATGATCATNATTTCAACTCAAATGGTTCCCACTCATTCATTCTTTTGCTGCCCGCTTATTTATTCTTTTCTTTCTTTCTTTCTTTTTCT
>OVBA01006800.1:5000-16105 GCA_900406435.1 Lepidium aucheri
TAAAGGAATTGACGAACGCCCGATCCATAGCCAAATTGTTTCCGGTAGCTACAAATTTGAATACAATATCAAACAACACGATTTCCTGGCAACAAATTTTTATATGAATTAATGGGTCTGATCTGTGGATTAAAATATAATTTTGGTGGTATAATTTTGCTAACTTCCTCCATATTGTAGTATAAGAAAACAATTATATAGTGCTTCAGTCCACTCTTACTCGCTAATCCGCAAATTCCTTTTATAAATTCTAATTTCATGGTTTTGCTTTGTTTTAGGTCCACTTCATCTTCCTCTTCTCAATCTTTGTTTTGGGTCACTTTTTCTTCCACTTCGTCTTCCTCTTCTTCAATTTTTCTTATAACCAAATTCATACCTAATTTTCTTCCTCAACATTGATGAGTTCCAAAATCGGTTAACTGTATGATTGGTTCGCTTGGAAAGCTTGGCATTCCTTCTCACAGTGTTTGTGGAGCTAAAGTCAGGAAGTTAACTTCTAGTACATAGAACAATCCTGGTCAACCTTTTTACAAGTGTGCAACTTTGAAACAGGTTAGTAAGTCTTCCTTCTTGATTGAGATTGCGCTGTCGTGGCTAGATGCGTAAGTATTTACAATTTTATGGGCGCCAGGATTATCTTTTTAAGTGGGTAGAGGAGGCAATGACTGAGGAGATAGAAGATGCTATACCACAGATTGGTCGGCTTGAATGTGTGGGCGACTAGATGAAATGGGTCGTTGACCGTTTGAAAGTTGATGTCTTTGACTTACACCAAGAAACATTGGATTTGAAAAGACAATTACAGATGATGAAAATAACATTTTTCTCTTCCTTTTGTTTATTTGCTGTTGGAAGTGTTGTCTTCTGACTTTTGTTTCCTGATTGTATCTACCATGATGTTGTTTTGTATTTTGTTTTTCTAGTATAAGTTTGTATGTAAGTTTTGAATGTTTACTACTAAAATATATTAGATTTCATTTCATCCACTTTCCTTGTCTCTATGGATTGGTTAATGTCAATTTATTCCTCGTGTAATGCTAATTGTTCTTGTTCGTGTGTGGACAATTTCACAATACTTAAACCTTGTTTATTTTGCACTCACTGTTGTTCTTGAATTTTGGATAATGTGGTTATGTTGTTGTACTCGTTAATGTGAACAGAATTGAAAATGCAGCCAACAATGTTGCAAATATTGTTCTATTCTTTGTTTTGCTTACAAAATGTTGCTTAGTAAAATCTAGTAGATTTCAAGGACTCAGCCTGCATGCCAATGCTTTTACTAAAAGCATTCAAATAAAATATTCTCTTTTGAGCATATCAAGTACACACACTCTGGTATGTCTACTATCGAGAAGTCGTAGGTGTCTAAATAGATTCCCGTTTGATTTGGGCTTATGTCCTCAACTTGTGCGACAATTTTCTTTGCTAATGCTAATACACCGTCTTCGTCTAGCAGAAATGTCAGTTCTGAGATTGTACTTCTCCCTAATATGCAATTTTCTCCAAAATTTGCGAAGATTCTAGAAGTGAATTTTGCCTTTGGGATCTTGTTTCTTGCAGATCGCATCATGTTTAAGCCTTCTTCTGATGGTCTTTTCTTCACTGCAAGTCGTAACCTTTCCAAGTATTTCACGTTAGTGTTTCCTGCTTCAACTCATTTAAGGAAAAAGGGCATGTATAGTGAATCTGCATTTGCCATTGAAGATAGCAAGAAGAACTCATGCAAGTTTGTTTTCTTTAAGCATTCAGTGAAAAGCACAAGTTTTGCTCCCTCATTGCCAAATTTTTATGAAGCCCCTGATGTGCCTTATTTTTTTTTTCATTTTTGATACATTAAATTGCATGTTTTTTGAGTCTTTGTAGTATTTTACTGTCTCTACACGTGCAAAATGAGTATAAATGGGATTTATCACTCAAAATATGGATTAGAGCAAATAGAAGCAAATGGCATTTTTCAATACACCAGGATTGATCAATCTACATCGGTACCGATCGATCCCTTACAGCATCAGAAGCTGCGCACGAGTTCATGATCAACCAACTCTCAATTGATCGATCGATCTCATCGCCACCAGAATATGCGCACGACCTGAGGATCGACCTTGCACTTCAGGATCGGTCGCCCCAGTTCTCGAAGAGTGAGTTGCACTTGACCTGAAGATCGACCAGTTAGCATTGAGATCAACACTTCTACTCTGGATGGATCGATCCATGGCCAGCAGTGAAAAACATAATTTTTTTTATTTTGTACCATACGCGTTTTTAGCTTATATATTATGTTTATTAGATTTAGAAAACAACAATCAACATATCTTTTAAAGGACAAAACTCTTGTAAACTTGAGGAGAATATTTCATCCTCTACTTGAGAAGATTTCTAAAACCTTTTTATTATTTTGAAATTTTATTAGGTTTTCTTCTACATCTTTTGCTATATTTTCTCTGACTATGTCTGAGTAGTTCTCTAATCAGGTTTAGGGTTTTCTAGGATTTAGGAATCAATGAAATATGAATTGGAGTATTTTCTGTCTATTGCTGTGTTTAATGCTTAGATTGGCCTAATCACCTATTATATGATCTTAGGTTCTTTAACTCACCAAAACTGCTTGTTAAATGTCTTAATTAGCTTGGATGAGAAATTAGTCCTTAACCAACGAGACATGATTCTAAGGCTAATTGTGGGCTTATCAGACCAATTCTATAATGTGTATTTAGCTTTGTAGGACCACACGACAGTTTAGGATTCTAGGTTGCTAGATACAGTGGTCGACGCCACGACACTAGATTTTTTATACTTTTTTGTCTGAGTCGATAATCGGTTAATTATTTTCCCTGAATAGTTTCATAGTTCGATTTCCTATATCCTGATGAATTTTCGATGCCTGAGGTTTTTAATATTGAAGTTTACATCGTTTCATTCCTTTAAGTTAATAGTTTTAATCACCATTATATTTATCTCGATTTCGCTTGAATTAGAGTTGAGTAGTCGGTAGTGCAATTCTTTGTTCTCGTGGATTCGATCCCTAAGTACTATACTCATTCATTGTGCATTTTCAATAGATTACTAGGGTAAAACTCTGAGTACATCAAGTTTTTGATGCTGTTGTCGGGGACCAATTGGTTTCCTTTTGATTGATATTCGAGTTCTGTTTTAAATCTTTTATTTACGTGTTTGTTTTTGTTTCTTTTTGGTGTTTAAGGTTCATGTAGAGAAGAAACCAAGGCTCTGAAAATCTTATGAACTTCGACAACAGGTTACTTGCTAGAGTTGAACGAGAGAATATGAAGACAAAAGCAATCAGTGAATTTCCATCCGATCCGGAAACTCACGAGTATGACCAAAAACTTCAAGATGGAGCTGTTACACTGGAGAAATTGAAGAGGGAAATAGCTTAGCTTAGGTGGCAACAAAAGCAGCCTCATCGACAAGCAGTAGGTGATCTGGACACACCTCACCAGTTCTACCAGAATAGATCTGCTATTCTCCCTCCACCGATTCAGAAGCAAGACTATGAGATCAAGTCTCCTCCGATTGGATTTGGTCTAGCAATATGTCTTCAACAGTTTACTAGGAGAGAATCCGATGGATCACATCAAGAATTTTGATGACATGTACAGCACTACGAGTTCCAATAGAATTCCTGCTGACTATGTGAAGTGTAAGCTCTTCCATCACTCGTTTTTTGACAAAGCATCTTGATGATTGAGGTCTCTTTCTCCAGGATCGCTCACGTTGGAAAGCAGTAAGAGCTGCCTTTCTGGACGAGTTCTATACTAAGTCTAAGATTGCTGCACTGAGGAATAAGATCACTACTTTTTAGCAACGCTTTGGTCAATCATTCAATGAAGCTTATGAGAGGTTTCAAGAATATCAGCGAGGTTTTCTACACTATGGATACACCGACGAGCAACTGTTGAACATCTTCTATGGTGGTATTGAGTGGGACTACCAGAACTCTCTGAACATAGACTGTAATGGTGATTTTATAACAAAGAGAGGGGTGAGTCTTTCACACTTATTGAGAACCTAGCTGCAAGTTTTGGTAATCACTACCCACATCATGACCGAGGCGGACGAGTTAACACTGTGGAGTCGCAGAAGAATAATGAGCTTACTAAGAAGCTTGATATGCTAATCAAGACGAGCTAGTCTAACAAGGGAGGAGTTCACCAGTGTGGTAACGTTGGGGAGGTAGCTTATGTGCAGGACAATTTGGACCTCTCTGAGGATCAGAGAAAGGCTGACTATGTGAATTGGAAGAACAAGGGACCAAATCAGCCATATTTGTCATACAAGAGCACTAATGTGGAGAATTCTTAAGAGTTAGTGGGTTTCTACTCAGATGATGCCACATGGATCACCATTTCAGGGCAAGCCGTTTGTGCCAAGTCATGGGCAAAGGTGTAACAATCAGAATGAGCAAAAACCTTATGTGCAAAACTTTAGAGGAGGTCAGAACTTGCAGAAACCATTCAATCTTTCAATATGCAGCACCTCAGTAGCAACAAACTCCAGCGAGCTCATATAGCACCTCCAACGATGAGATCAAGTCTTTAATACAACAACTTATGCAAGAGCAGCAGAATACTATAAGGGAGATCATTGCTACGGTCAATAGTATGTACAATGACCTTAATAACAAGTTTGAGTCAACGTCTGCTCATTTGATGAAGTTGGACGTGCAGGTAGCTCAGACTGCAGAGGCGATGAAAAGGCCTCAAGGAGCATTTCCAAGAAAGGTCGAGGAGAATCTCAAGGAGTCGTCCCATATTTTCATATCCAATTTTGATGACAGTAAGGGAAAGCAGAAAACTTCTAAGGATGGTGATTCCAGGAATTACAAGCCACCGATTTCTTTCCCAAGGCAGCTCACAAAGTTGGAAGATCAGCGTGAATTGACCTTTCCCTGTACTCTTGGTAATGTGAGTTTTGATGATGCACTTTGTGATTCTGGAGAAAGTGTGAATGTGATCTCATTGGAGACTATGAAAAAGCTAGGATCGAGCTTGTGAAGGATTACAATGCCTCCATTTCTTTTGGTGCAATTCACATACTCTTGGGAAGACCGTTTCTAAACAATATTGGGCCTAAGATCGATTTCTCCAACAAGAGAGTGGTATGGGAGAACGTTGACAAGGGGATCTCATATCACATATCGACACCTAGTGGTAGTTTATGTGGTATGATCAGCTCAGTTAAGAGGATTTCAGAATCTGAAGTAGCGGATTGGACTTTGTCGGCTTTTGATGAGTTGTTTTGGTATAAGTCAGACAAATAGGAGACTATCCATCGTGAGCTTGCAAATGTTTTAGTGGAATGTTACGATACTCTAGATTTAGATCCTCTAGACAAACGAATCCTTGAGCATGAGTCTCCTGTTAGTTTCCAAATTTGGCTATTCGACTTTTGTCCTAAGGTTTTTGCGGGTAAGCTAGAAGCAGGATGGCCTAGACCATTCATTGTGAAGGAAGTGAAGCACTATGGAGCTGTAGTGTTAATTGACACTATAGGGGTCGAATTCGAGAGCAAAGATCCACACTTAAATTAGTTCATAATGGATGATCATCTCACTAAGTAGGAACAACAACCCCTAAGATTCCACTCGCCTTTTATAAGACGATTGAGTCAAGCTAATGACTTTAAACAAGTGCTGAGTGTGAGGAAACCACTAGTAGGTACCTTTTATTTTCTGCATTTTTTTGTTTTGAGTTTTCTTCGTTTTGGCTTTGTTTGGTTCAGGTAAAAAATTTGGCTCAGACTGTTGAGATCAATAGATCTCCACCAAAATCGGTCGATCCACGGCGTAAACATAGGGATGTGTATGATGTGACAATCAACTTCACTCCTGACGATCCGTTGATCTCTTTAGAAGCTGATGCTACGCATGACTTGACGATCGACCGTGAGAGACGCGATCGATCAATCTTGCTTACCAAAGGTGTTTGCGCATGACTTGCAGATTGACCTCACAGCACAAGATCAATCATCAAGCGGACAGGATTACGAGAGAAAAATTAGATCGATCAATATAACACTAAGATCAATCTATCCACAGGCAAGGTAAGTTTTCTGATTTCAAAAACCGGTTCAATTCACTTAAATTAAACCAGAAAACACTTTCAGAATACAAATAACTTTTATTTTCGGATCAAAACCATCAAGTTTTTGGTGTTCTTCACCTCTTGGGCGATTTTAGTGGGATTTTCTCAAATTTTCAATCTTTCATAACTTTCTCAATTCTTAACGATTTTGAATGATTCTTGAGCCAATTCTACTTGGAATTTACTCCTCTTTCTGATTATCCTAGTGTCATTCTGGATCTGTGAAAGTATGACTTTCTCTCTCCACTATTCATTCCGCAAAAATTGAAGATTTTTGGGTTTGACTAATTTTGCAATATGCTTGATTATTGATGCATAATTTTTCTTATAATGCTATTGTATGATGATTTCGAGTTTAAAATTGCCCAATTTTCTAGAAATTTTTGTGTAGAATATAGTTTTAGGTTGAAGGAGAATGTAGGAGAAATATTAGGAATTTCGATTTGGAATTAAGTGTAGAACAAATTGTTAGATGCATTGTTGGATGTTTGACTATGTTGCTGTTAGATTTAACTTATTGTTTTCACAGGAATCTTGTTCTATAATTGAAATTTTTTATTTTTCATGCCTTAGACATAAATTTATGTCATTGGTTTTCTTGCGTTTTCTTTTTCCAAGCAATAGCTCGCACAAGAGATAAGAAACCTTCCAAGAAGGTCAGGAGATCGTTATTCCACAAGCAGGAGATTGGACAGTCTTCTGGTTGTGGGCCATCTCACAGTGCATTTGAACCAAAGACTAGTGAGCCATGTCCTCGCCCAGACTGTAGACCATTTATGAGCCATGAGAGACGTCCGATAAACCCATCAACTCTCCAGATGGACTCTACTTATTTCTGAAGAGAGTGAGGAAGCGGCTGGCAGCATCATCACATTGTTTTGTACGACCAATTTCTACGAAACCAGATAGTTCACACTAAATTCTTGTGCACCAACACACTGCAGAGGTTTGGGCTTCTAGATGACGTGAATAAGATGTTTGCTAGGCTTGATTTTGTGACTTTTGTGCATTACAATTATCTGGTGTATCCAGAGCTCGTTCGATAGTTCTTGGCCTCTTGTGAGATGTATAAGACCGCAGATACTCATGGTCTAGTTTATGCAACTACACTCACATTTCTCTCGAGTGGTGCACTCTATGAGATGATGATTGAGCAGCTCTATAGCCTCTACGGGTTTTACAAACGTAATGAGGGAGTTTTCCCTTCACCAGAAAATCTAGATAATTTATATTTTTGGCACAGTTTGGCAGATGGTGGATATGAGGGATGCACATTAAAGCTCACTCATATCAAAAACATAACGATTCAGATGCTAGCAAAGACCATTGGGTCAAATATTTTTGGCAAGGAGGAGTCTGCAGTAGTTACCAAATCTGAGCTTGCACTGCTGCACTATGCAAACCTCAGCCGCGCCTTGACATCAACTCGAGGTATGTTTTTGTCAAGCTGGTCACTGAAAGACGCTTCAAAGGATCGCCTAGTACACCACTGACAGAGATAATAGGTAGTCTCCTCACTCTAATATTCATGCACCATAGGTTAGACCTCAACAACACACCCAAGATGGAGCAGACCCATTTTATGGATGATGGGTTAATAATCAACTACACATATCTACCAAAAAAACAAAGTGGAGATACTATGCTCAAGATTGGCAATCCTGCTAGTGCAAGCTTCCAGTGCTAGAGATCACCTCAGTCACTAGTCGCTCTAGTGTGGAGTTTGAGCCACATATTACTGATCCAGAGTTTGTTGTGATAGAGCCTCTACACCCTACATGTCGGACAACTTCTCATCAATACAAGAATCAGGCAGAGTCACCGCCTCCTACTCAAACGCAGTCGCACACCACACGCCCTACTGTAGAGACCACGATCGAGCACATTATTTCGGAGTGCGTTGCTGAGTATGATCTCCCTTATTTCTCTAATGATTTTAATGACAGAGAGTATATACGATGGGTGTATGACACTAAGGTGAAGAAGCACTTAATGATGCGACGCATGTGGGATGCCCTGAGCAGGATCAAGGTACCAGTGCCATCTTGTTTGGTGCGAGCCTCCAGGGTGTGGAGCAAGGACGTGCACTAGAGCTGGTGGTGCTAGACTCAATGTTGCTGGACATGGACATGCTACTACATTAGATGACGAGCAGGACGAGCAAACACTAGATCATCGCCTACCTTGCCATTATCGAGCACAGCAACACAACTAGAATTTGATTATTTTTACGTAAGTTGTGCTTCGTTCAAGCTTATTCTCACACTCGGACGATGTGAAGTAAGTCTAGGGGAGGATACTTATTGTGACTAACACTATTTTTCTTTCTCTTGTCTACATTTTGAGTCATTTGTATGTTTTTCTTAAGTCATTATGCTTTTATTGACTTTAGAAATTGTTTGTAGGTTCTGTAATTATTGAAGTTTACTATATTTTCAAGATCTTAAGTACCATTGACTCTGGCATGACAGGAAATCAAGTGACTATTAGAAAACCTAGAGAATACACAACTTCTCAATGTTACCCATATCTTTTTGGGTATTCAAAAAATCTCATACCGACTTCACGCGTAACCTGATATAATTTTCTTGTCAAGGGGGTTGGTATACATCGAATCGGATTCTCTCTTTAGTCATGAAAGAATTATCTGAGTAAGTATGGTTCCTATCTCTTTATCATTTAGAGTTTTGTGCTAAATCTGAAGTAATTATAACAAAATTGTATGCATTGATGGTAGGCTGAGGGAAAAAGGGCTCTAGTGATGCTACTCTTGTTTAAGTAATGTTGGTATGCTGAATAAAACTTCAGTGACGTTACCACTTGCTTAAGTATTGTTAGTAGACCAAGGAGAACTCCAATAACGCTATTCGTGCTTACACTCTTTGAGTTGCTAAAGAACCAACCAAACAAAATTTGGGTTAGGTCGCAATGAAAATGAAATGAGAGAAAATGAACCATATAGAAGGTAGTCTTAAGGCTAGAAAAGGAAACCATGTGTCCTTTGATTGATAACCCTTGTTAAGACCGCACCTATATATCTTAGGAATTTGGTATGGTGCATTCGTGTCATTCACTTGGATTGTGGAGTTCGATTGGGACAGTTGCAAAGTCTAAAGGAAGTACAAGGTGGTCTCTGTTTCGTTAGGTAAGTTTCATGTGGTTTACTAAAGGAATTGACTTGTAGTATTCTAATGACAAATGAGTTCCTTTGATTTTCTTTTCAGTCTTGTTTCTTTGCTTGCATGAGAACGAGCAAGAAGCTAAGTCTGAGGAAATCGATGTACCTCATTTTTATCAGCTTTTGACTCACTAAATTGCATATTTTTCGAATCTTTGTAGTATTTTAGAGTCTTTTCATGTGCAAAATGAGTTTAAATGAGATTTACTTCTCAAAACATGGATTGGACGAAAAAGGTACAATTCTGGTGTTTTTCAGTACAACAGGATCAATTGATCTACATTTGGATAGATCGATCCCTTACAACATTAGAAGTTGCGCACAGGTTCATGATCAACCAAGTCCTACTTGCTCGATCGATCTTCTCGCCACCAGGATATGCGCTCGACCTGAGGATCGACCTTGCACTTCAGGATCGACCATTCAAGTTCTCGAAGAGTGATAGGCGCTCGACATGAAGCTCGATCGGTATACTGTGGATTAATCAATCTACATCTAGATGGATCGATCCATGGTCAGAACTGAAAAACATAATTTTTCTTATTTTGTACCAGACGCGTTTTTAGCTTATATAATTAGGTTTTTCGATTTGGAAAACAACAATCAACATATCTTTTACAGCATGGAACTCTTGTAAGCTTGGGGAGAAGATTTCATCCTTTACTTGAGAAGATTTCTAAACCCTTTTAATTATTTTGCAATTTAATTATGTATACTTCTACATCTGTTGCTATGTTTTCTTTGATTATGTATGAGTAGTTCTCTAATCATGTTTAGAGTTATCTAGGGATTTAGGAATCAATGAATCGGGAGAAAATATAGATATGGATTGTTTTTTTCTATTGTTGTGTTTAATGCTTAGATTAGCATAATCATCTAGTCTATAGACGTAGGTTATTTAATTCACTAAAAATGCTTGTTAGATGTTTTAATTAGCTTAAATGAGCAATTAGTATTTAGGGAAAATTACTATGATAACCTACTTTAGTTTATAAATTACTTAGATAACCTACTTTTTTAAAAATTACTTATATAACCCACTTTTTTCTCTATTATTATTATTACCATTATACCCTTTTACCAAAAAAGAGGATAATTTGTAGTTTTACTTTTCTTATTAAGAATAGGTAATTCAGAATGATTTTAATAAGATTATTCGAAAATAGAAATATTCTAGATCTATAAAAAGGATATTCTATTCCCTTTTAAAAGTATATATACCCAAGAAAGCTTCTCCCTGAGCGAAGAAATTCTTAAATTATGGTGAAAGAAACTAAAGATTTTAGTTCTATCAATAAGGATTCAATGCCTCTTGATGTTCAGGTAATAATTATATAAAATTATACGTTTTTCTGTTTTTGTTATTGAAAGTTTTAAGTTTTAACAGACTTCCTGCAAGTCTGCCAAAATTCAGGCAGAGCAAGTCTGCCAAATTCTGGCTGAGCAAGTCTGCCAAATTTTGGCAGACTTCCTGCAAGTCCACCAAAAATCTGGCAGACTTCCTGCAAGTCTGCCAAAATTCTGGCAGATTTCCGACAAGTCTGCCAAATTCTGGTAGATTTCCCGCAAGTCTGCCAAAAAATTGGCAGACTTTTTTTTTCGGACGAGAGACCGATCGGTCTGATACCAGATCGATCGGTCTGTGTATTTCGGTGAAAACTATTTGGTCTGCGAGTGTAGACCGATCGATCCGTAGTTAGACCGATTGGTCTCAGGTTGTCTATCAAAAAATTTCGGTCCACAGAGTTCAGACCAATCGATCTGGATGCAGACCAAAAATTTTTGACAGGATAACTCTAATCAATCGGTTTATACATCTTTAGATC